>PISX010008452.1:0-81763 GCA_004024625.1 Mellivora capensis
GGTGGGGGGAGTGGGGGGGTGGGGGTGGGGACAGGTTTACATCGAGACTATCACAAAAAGGCAGACAGTCTTACAATCAGGGGTAGTATCCAGAACAACAAAACATTCTTTTCCCCAGCACGCCGTCCCTGGTGCATAAAAACAGACACTTGGAAGCCCTTCTTGCTCTGGACTCCCCTTCCTCCCAGGGCTCTTAGCTCCCAGCCCTGCCAGGTCCCCCACCAAGATCCCCCTTTCTGCTCTCCCCCTCCCAGGGTCCTGGCTTCAGCCTGAAGTAGTGGCAGCAGCTCTGTCCTTTTGAGTCCTTGGAGGGAAAACAGCTCCAAGGAGAGACGTGCCTTTCTTTAACAAATCTGGGGGGTGTGTTACTCTGCCGACACGGACTCTGCGGTCTCCAGCCCTGGGAAATTGTATCAGTGCAGAATGGAACAAGGGAGACAGAACCCTTCCTCTTCCCCAACACCACTGAGGCCGCTTCTGGAATATTCAATGCAACAGACAGCCGAAGAGTCGGAAGTCGGGAAAGGGAACAGGATGCAGCTTGCTGGAGAACAGTGCCGGGGTGTGGGGGTGGGGGAGTGGGGGGCTAGGGGGGCTTGTGTCAAACCAGCCGCGATGGAAGAGGGGGGCAATGGTATGTAGCAGAACGTCTGTCCGATGAGTATACAAGCCAGCAAGGTTAGGGCGGGAAACTCTCACATCTGCCACGTGGTTTCTGTTTTTCGAAATGAAACGTTGGGAGGGGACGCGGCTATCTCTCCTGGTGAGGTTATTACCCTAGGGAGGCACGATGTGGTCCCTCTGTCTTACTTTGGGTTTCCCCAAAAGTAGATCCTGAGATAAAGTTTCAAGTGCAAATCATTCAGTTGGGGGTGATCATGGGGGAAGCAAAAGGAGCGGAGGAGGCCAATAAAAAGAACATCACTAAGTCAAACATTAGCAGGGAACACTGGAGCTATGCAGAACGTCCCAGAAGAGCACTGGGGTCTGTCCACAGTAGGGCAGTCCCAGGCTGTGGGCGGCCCTGTGGGTGTGGGCAGGAAAAGGCTCCCCAGGAGTCTGCATTCGGGCTGGGCATGGCCCCGCAGGGGAAGCCCTGGCTTCTCCTCCTCCACCATCCATCACCCAGTCATTCAACCTCAGGGCCGGGCCCTGTGCTAGGCACTGGGGAAAGAATCTTCATTAAGACAGATATAATCCTGGCTCCCACAGGGGAATAAAAAGTGGGGCAGACAAATAAAAACTGAGTCTACGGAAATTGACAAGACGGGGAATGACAATTCACCCATTCATCTAGTCCTCAAATTTTTACTAAGCACCTACCATATGGTGGTCCTAATTCTTAACATGGGAATGAAATAAAAATTATGAGCCCTCAAGCAACTCCTTATAGTTGTTGCTGTTTTTAGGATTTTTAAAATTATTATTATTAAGAAATAAAGTCCTTCCTGCTCCAGATGGATGATGAGGCATTGAAATCTAGCTGCAGGGACACTTAATGAATGGGCCCACGATTTACATTTGGTTAGAGAAGCCTTGTCCCCTTACCCTCCCTGAGCCCAGGGTACTAACTCTGTACTGACCCTAAGGAACGACCTTCACTAAACCTCAGGCCCTGGAAAGAAACGCAGCAGAAGGACGAACTCTGGCTCCATTCCTGAGACCCTGGCATCTCTGGGGGGTGTGGCACCTGCAGAGCCCTCAAGGCCCCAGAGGGAGGAGGGTACCCGGGTCCACCTGCAGGAACCCCTCCCTCCATTTCTGCCCAGCCACTTCTGGCACTCTGAAACGTTGCCTCCTTCGCATGCAAAAAAAAAAAAAAAAAAAAAAAAAAATGGAGACATCACCACAATCTGGCTCAATGCCCTCCTTAACACCAAACGGATTATTTATATTAGATTCATCATTTAACTGATGTTGGCAGAATGTTGTGTGATCTCAGCATCAAACGCTGGTCTTTGGTCACAGCCTCTGTCCATCAGGAAACAAAGGCAGACACCCTTGTGGCACACATTGCAGACATCAAACCCTGGGCTTTGGGCTGTTATTAGAAAACAACAACAAAGAGAGCAGCAGAAGGTACAGCATTGAGGACTGCGAACCTACTTAATCCAGGTTGGCTTTTTTCCCAACGTGATGTGGAGTGAATCCCTTTCTTTAGGTCATGCCTTCACTGCGTTCCTGTAATTTGGATTGGGAGTGGGGGAGATCTAGCAATTTTAAAAAAGAGTCTCCAGGAAAGCCATCCCTCTGGGTCAAGCGGTGGGCTCTGCTGGTGCCAGGCCAGGGGGGGGGAGTGGGGGGAGTGGGGGGGGCAGCGGGAGGAGCAGCGGTGGGAGGTCAGCTCCTCAGCCCCAACCTTCACCAGGCCAGCTTGGTGAAGCCCACACCCAACACTGTTTTGGGCTCAATGGTCTCGAAGCTTCTTTTAGCTTCCTTTTGTAAACAATTTGCCTCGAGTTCTGCGGGCTCTGCATCTATCTGTGCAGGCTGGGCACCTCTTCTCGGGGCCACCAGACAAAACTGGGCCGGGACCTGTCACCTGAACTGGCTGTCAGCAGCAGCCCCCAGCTGTCCCTCACCTCCCTGCAACCTCTAAGCACAGCGGACTTGGGAGCCTCCCAAAATGCATATAGGCTCCTGGGAGCTTTCCTGCCCAAAGCCTCCAGCGTTTCCTGTGCTCCTGGGATGAAGCCCTTACTCCCTGGCACAGCCTCAAAGCACGAACCCCCAGCCCCACCCCAGTCCCCAAGCGGTAGCTCCCAGCCTCATCTACCCTGCTCCACCTCTGCACTCAGGCACACCCAACTCCCTGCTCTGCCCCGAAGACACCGTGACATCCGCAAACTCTCTCCCAGAGAAAGGACTTCTCCCTTCCAGTCTCTCTTACCACCCTAGACCCCTCTTTCCATTGAACCCATTATTCTTCTTCTTTCAAGACTTGGCTTAGATGCCGCTTCCTCCAGCCAGCCTTCCCGGAACCCTGAGGCTTGGGTGAGATGCTCCTCCCACCAACACCAGCTACCTGCCCACAGCCTTGCCCCACGAGTAGGGCAAGCCAGTTCCCCTATCTGCCTACTCAACGGGCTCGCTCTTATTTTTAACCGGCACTGTTTCACAGAGCTCCTGGTGGGGAACACAGGCTAGATAAACGCGTGCAGGGTAATCGGGTGAGTAAAGAAACAAACGCTATGCATTCAGTCCACCGCTGAAACAGGGCTCCACACCAATGCTGTGCGCAGTGCGCTCGGCCCCCTAATCACAAGTTCGCAACAAATTCAGAATAGAAATGGAGAGTAAGTGTTCAGAAACCTTTACAACAATCTGACCATTCTCATGCCTGCCCAGTCAGATAGGAAAACAGTCAGGCTTGTATTTTGTATGCCTTTAATATGTATATTCCTATATACAGTTTTTCCTATTTTCTGAAAGTATTGGTCTGCAATGGATTAGAAATCTTAAAAAAAAAATGGTCCTTTACATGAATATTTTGAGAAGCGTTGTTCCACACCCTTCCTGGGATGACAACATGGAAATGGGGAAGGGGGCATATAATGTGGGGTGTGAGTGTGTGTGTGTTGCTTGTGGGATGGGGGAACAATAGAAATGGTAAGGACTAGAAGCTAAACCTGCCTGAATATGAGTTTGCGGGGAACACTTTCCCATATGATACCATCAAAGAAACTTTCTCAGAATCCAACAGCTCAGACAATAAACAGCTCATAGAATAGTTGACTGAACCCTGAGCCCCAAAAAAGAAAATAAACTGCAGCTATTAAAATCATCCTATTCGCCTAACTGACCCAGAGAGCCCCATGTCAGGGGACCCACACCATCCAATTGTGTCCCTCTCCCCGCCCGCCCACCCCGAGCCATGATTTTTACATTTGTTTCCTCGCTTTCCCCAAATCTGGCTTCCATTAGAGAACTATTTCGCAAATTAACCTCTGTGCCCTCGCAAGTAAAGAATGCAGGAGATTTCCACCAACTATTTTCTCCTGGTTTGAACACGCCATGTGCATTTAAAAGGAGACAGAGATTTCCAGGACAAAAGTGGAAGCGAAGGCATCATTTCGGTAACTGTTCTTTGAAAATCTGCACAAAGTTTTTGTAATGAGAGGTGCTGCTTTGCTCCCCAAGTGGCCCATCATGGTGCCATCCGGAGGCCAGCATTTAATGGATGCTAAGGAATTTCACATTAAATCACCTTCCAAGTGCTGAGCAAGTAGAAAAATGATGTCCGTAGAGCCAAGGGGCTACGTGGTTGGGGACCCAGGTAACGGATGAACTTTATCTGTGTTCGTGAGGAGAGAGGGAATGAGTCACCGGTGGCCCCAGCGCCAAGGACTTATCATTCTCCACGCTTGTTAAGAAAAAGGTCAGAACGCAGGGTAGTCATCACGCATTCGAGGCTCACGTTCAGTCTCCCCAGAAACGCTTTACTTAGCCATGGCCTCCAGAATCAGACACATTGGGTTAAAGACATGTTAGTAGAAAAGTTCAGGGCCTGAAGTGTAATTTCAGAAACTCCAAACGGAGTTTCCAACTCAGGCATTTAGGTAAAGGGACCCAGACCACGAGCTTAGAATCAGAAGAAATTTTATTCCCGACTGGCTGCTGTTCCCAGTCCTATATCCACACAGGGTCTGTCCAAGTCTGGGTGTGGCCATGAGACCTGATTTGACCAATGGGACAGAAGCAAGTGTGACCTAGCTGAAGACCTGAAAAGTGCCTGTGACTTGGCACTTGCTCTCTTCTGCTGCTCTTTGGAACCCCGAGGCTAGCCCCATGTGAACAAACCCAGGCTAGCCCATGGGAGGATATGAGGCCTTGGGGAGCAGAGATGACCCAGCCCAGCCCAAGACCCTTCAAGACCAACTCGCCTGAGTTCTGTAAGCTATGCAAGTGAGGCCATGCTAGCCCCAGCATTTGTCAGGGAGCACAGACAAGACGAACCACCCAACTGACTCACAGAATCATGTAAGATAACAGCTGTTTGTTGTTTTAAGCCAGTATGGTACTTTGTTACGTAGCAATAGCTAACTGAGACTCACTCACTCATTCATTCATTCATTTGTCCATTTGTTCAGTTAACAAATACTTGGTGAGCGCCTCCTATGAGGTCACTGTGCTGGGCACAAAAGCAAGTGAGCTTTGGCCATGAGCATTTTGAAACGAAGGATGTAGTTTATTTGTCTCAGTATCTTGGTCCTAATGTATTCTGGCTTATAGGATGTACTCAAAAACTTTGTCTTATAAATACATGACTTGGAGTAAATCCCAGGGGGAGAATTATAGACCTCAAATTTTAAAAGCACATATTGCTTGACTCAGCAGTTACACTTCTGAGAATTTAAGGAAATATTTTCCGACGTGTGCAAAAATTTAATTACAAAAATGTCCCATCATAGCCTTGTTTACAGTAGTTTCATTTGATTTGGTTGAAAACACATCGGTTGCAATTGTGGTTCCATCTCTGACAATTTGATGGGAAAGAATATCACCAATCACAGGTATGGATAACTTTGATTCACAGTAAGGTAGCTTTATGACCTTATTGTATCTTTAGACACAAAATATTTTAATATTTTTCAGAAATATTGGGGTTTTATTTTTTTTCTACTTTTAAATTTTCACATTCCCTTTCAGCCAATTAATCATGCTTCTGGGCTGCTAGTAAGATGAAGCAGAAAACAAGTTCTGTGTCGCTCTGTTATGAGTTAAATAGCTACACAAGCATAAAAGGAATGTTTATCATTATATGTAATATGGTAGGTATATGGTAGATCCATGCCTCTCTTTACATCAAAAGATGGTCAGGGTTCTCCAGAGAAACAGAAGAGGGGGAAAGGAGTCAGAGAGAGAGAGAGAGGGTTTTACGGGATCAGTTCACATGTTTTGAGGGGGCTGCCAAGTCTGAAATTTGTACGGCAGACTGGCAGAACTGAAGCAAGACTTCTTAGTCTCAAGGCAGGATTCCTTCCTCTCCAGGAATACCCAGTTTTTGCTCTTACAGCTTTCAACTGGTTGGATAAGGCCCACCCAACTCCTTAAAGTCAATTCCTTGTAGATATGAATCACAGCTACAAAATACCTTCACACCTTCGCAGAAGCATCTAGACTAGTGTTTGACCAAACACCAGGGCTTCACAGCCTAACCAAGTCATCATATCAAGCATAATCATCACTGTCATGGGGTAAGTGGAAAAAAAAATCAAGTTACAAAATAGAATAATTTAGGCATACTTTTAAAGATAAAAATAATGACATATGTATACAGAAAAGAAATCAGGAAAGGTATACACAGATATGTTAACAACGGTTGTCTCGAGGAGGGTTGGATAATTGTTGGTCTCTTTTTTCCTTGTCTGGTCTTTCTGTTTTGCCTATAAAGAGAAGGCTCTGCTATTGAAGGACAAGTACATAAAAGAAACACTGAATTAATGAATCTTGCTAATGCCTTATTGCCAAAGCCCACCAGAAATACACCTGTTGTTGAAGAAACTGGGTTTATCCTTGCAGTGAGGAAAAACATACACCATGTGTGTTAGAAAGAACCTAGTGTGGGGTCTGGGCTTCAGATGGGTAATTTGTGGGAAGGTGAAGGAAGCAGGCTCACCCAGAGAGCGGGGGAATTCTACAATTGGGCATGACAATAAATCCTACCTATATGAAAGGCAAAGTAAAGCTATAATGGATAAAGCATCAGCAGTCACTCCTGTCGGCTGAGAGAGGGAGATGTTCCGCATTTTGTGGGTTGCACAGTGACCATGTTTTCTGGTCGACTTTATTATGGTCATAGAGTGACCCTGTCTGATGTCGGGGTTCTGTGAGATTGTGTCTGTCCAGAAGGAGAACAATGTAGCCTAGCTGTGAATGTTCCCAGATGTCAGAAGTTGCATTTTTTCCTTTCTCAACCCAGATAGGGAAGAGAGTAGGAGCTTTATTTGCTTTTTTTTTTTAAAAAGGCGCTTTATTTTTAGCAACATTCTTTCTCTGTTTAACCATGTTTTCCTGAAAGTTTTTATTTTGCAAAGTGAACCAAGGCTAATTTCTTGATCACTGGTGCACACATCGTAAGCCTTGAGGGCTCTCCACAAGACATGCAATGACAAACACTTAAACTGTTTCCAGCATGCAGGTGATGGTCGCTTATGTTGTTTCCTTCTTAACCCGATCCCAAACAGAGCATCCCTGATTGGAAATATGGAGACATTTAAAAGTAGAAAAGTATGAAACAAACAAAAACTTCACATTAAAAGAATGAGCAGAGAGCCCGATGTGGGGTTCCATCCCAGGACCCTGAGACCATGACCTGAGGTGCCCCTGCTTATGCCTTTTATTCTCTCCTTTCCACCCCTTCAGGTAACCACATCTGCTCTCCGTCACTATAGATTAGTTTGTTTTCTCTCGAATTCAATGCTGTTGCCGCTGTCAGCAATTCATTCCTTTTGATTGCTGAGTAGTGTTCCATTGTGGGGATGGATCACATATTTATACATGCACTGGCTGATGGACACGTGGATTATTTCCTGTTTGGGCCTATTAGATGCAAAGCTGCTAGGGGCACCTGGGGGGCTCAGTCTGTTTAGCATCTGACTCGATTCCGGCTCAGGTTGTGATCTCAGGGTCGTGAGATCGAGCCCCGCATCGGGCTCTGCCCTTAGCAGGGTGTCTGCTTGAGATTCTCTCCCTCTGACCCTCCCCCCACTCATGAGCGTGGGTGTTCTCTCTCTCTCTCTCTCTCTCTCTCAAAATTTTTTTTAAAAGCAGCAAAGCTGCTGTGAACATTCAAGTGCTGGTCTCTGTATGGACATCCACTGCCCTTTCCCATGGGTGAACATCTACGGATGGCTGGGTCAGGCAGTGTGTTTAACTTCTTAAGAAACTGCCAAATTGCAGGGGGTGGGGGTTTTGACTTCATTTTGAACTCGGGTAGAAGTCCCTGGGAGGACCGCCTTGGACGTAAGCATCTGAAGAGCAGAGCTGGATAACTACAGGGGAGGCAATGACGAGGGCAGAACCAGCAGGGGTCCACAGGGAAGTGGGGAGGGTCCGTCTGACCAGGCAGCTGGTGGGCCCCACGTCCAGGCCGTGCGCCCGGGAGCCCAGCCTGTGAGCCATTGTGGAAGCCGAGGGCCGCGAGAATTCTAACGAGCGGCTGGACGATGCAGTTTTGCTGGTGTCAATAAATATTTGTGGAATGAATAAATGCATGTCAGGGGAGGCTGGATGGGAATGAGGCACAGGGTTCGGGTTCTGAAGACAGAGAGCAAAGAGCCCATGGGAGAGAGGAGTGGAAACGTGTATGCAGGGCTGCCACTCACTGTCATTTTACACAGTGCCTCGAATCGGGATGGCAGTGCCTTTCAATGCTGGGAAAATGACATCCTCAAGGCTTACATTCGCAATCCTGCCAAACATATTGCTGTCTTTAAGTCTCACGGTTAAAGAGGTATTTGAGGTCTCTTGAGCATGTAGCCAGTGGGTTATCTGACGGGAAGTCATGACGGAATGTAACACAAAATAAGCCAAATAAAGAGGTGACTCGACAGGCTCTCTTCTCATGTCCCCCCTTTCCTGGCCCACCTTCCAGACCCTCTGCACCCTGCAGTCATTCTTCCCTGCTTCTCCCCTTAACTGGAATCGCTGGCTCTGGGGTCCTTGCCGGCTTGTTAGTGGCTCAGTCAGATAGCCTTTCTCCGGTCTGCTTCTCCTGGGCTCGGAGCCGCATTCGGTCCTGCCACCCAGCCCTTCCTGGCTTTCTCTCTCTCCAAGGCCTGCAGGCCTCGGTCCTCCCACGGAGCTCCAGGAGCACAAGCCCACGCCCTGGGAAGCCAGACTCTGAGGTGGAGAGGATGGGGGAGTGCTCTCTCTCTGCAGCAGCACTCCTAGAACGGAGGGGAAGGAAGCAGGATTAGGTCAAGAGAGAAGTGAAGGTGCAGTTCAGTCTCCACAAAGACCTCAGCCAGCCCCATAGGGAACTGGGGAGCTGCTGGCACAGACTTTCAGAGCCTCAAACTGGAGCAGAAGAGCCAGATCCTTAGAGTCTCTGTAGATCAACCACTGGATGGGGGCGGCCCCTGACAGCAGGCAAGGGCTTGGGTGAGCAGGGTTCTTTAGCCACAAGCCATTCTGACAGCAATCCCAGCAGTGGGAGTCTTCCCTACCAGGGGGTGGGGACAGAGCAGAGGTGATACAGGGTGGGTGATACAGGACAGCTTTCCCCGTACCTACCTTCTCTCCGACTGCTGCCTCCTGGTCATGGTTGACTCCTTACTCCTGGCCTATGGCCTCCTGCTCTTCTCTGTTGCCAAGCCCCTTTTTGTTGTTTTGTTCATTTTTTAAAGATTTTATTTATTCACTTGAGAGAGAAAGAGCAAGCACGCCTGAATAGGGGGAGCAGCAGAGGTAGAGGGAGAAGCAGGTTTCCCACTGAGCAGGGAGCCCTACATGGGACTTGATCCCCGATCCCAGGACCCCGGGATCATGACCTGATCCGAAGGCAGTCGCTTAACCGACTGAGCGACCCAGGTGTCCAGCCAAGCACCTTTTTGTAAATCACTACCAAGGAGAACCAACCAAGAACACTAGCTAACATTTATTGGGTACTTGCTATCCTAGATAGTAGGCACTGTGCTCACTACTGCCCATGTATGATCCCATTTAAGTTCTCTGAAACCTAATGTTTTCAGCGATATTTAAACCTCATTTTATCATCAAGAAAAATGCCAGAAGTCTTCCTACAAGAATTGTTTCTGTCATGTCACCTCCTGGCTCAAACACCTCTGACAGCTCCCACTTATGGTAAGAATAAAAGCCCAGTGTCCTAAGCCAGCATCTAGCCCTGCACTATTTACCCTGAGTCTCCTTTTCCACAGTGCTTCCTTCACTACTGCCAAATGGCTCCCTTTGCTCGTGCCTTAACCTAGCCTGCCCCAGCCTCTTTCTAGACTTGCTCAGCTGAGCTGCCTAAGCCTATTCATTCATTCTTCCTTCTTCCATTTACTCATCTGCTCGTTTGCTACAGACTTAATATATGTGAGGCTGTGTGCTAGGTGCTGGGGACACAGTGCTGACCAGACCTGGACTGTCTGTCCCTTTGGAACCTCAGACTCTAAGGAAAAACACAGACATTATTCAAATACTTGACAAAACTTTTCCCAGTGCTAAGAGGGAGACTCCAGGCATGCCGAGAGCTTAAAGAACATCCATGAGAGCAGTACTGAGCTCCCTCCAGGAGCTGGCAACCCTTGGAAGGCCACGGATAGGAGTGCTGGTATCAATGGCCCTCCTTCTTCATACCCCACTTTCTTCGCTCTACCTAAGCATTCCTGCCTTTTGGGTCCTTCATGTCCTCCTCCCAGCATTCTCCTGCAAACCACCATCTCTCCCAGATCAACTGGAAGAGGCTTGTTAACAATAGTTATTTATCTGAGGGCTCAGTCTGTCTCAAGTTCACCATATGCATGAGCGTGGCGCTCACTAATTACAACACACCCCATGATAACCTTGTTTCTTATTATGCACCACCCCCGCCCCCTGCCCCCGCCATCTCAGCCGATCCTGAGCAGGGATCAGGTATAAGTAGTTTATTCAGGAACTGAAAGAAATCAGGGCAGGTTGGTGGGGAAGGCAGTGTGTAAAGGGAGTGGTATCAAGCAAGTTAACCTCCTGGGAAGCCGGAGCTTAATCCCACTGGGGACATTCTGGGCAATGGTGTGGAATGCACACACCTCGGAGTCGTCATACTCACAGGGGCAAGGAGTCAGTGTACTTGCTCCCCAGCTCCCATCAGACGTGGGTTGGTTGAGAGCTGGGTGTGAAGGTGGGGTCGGCATTAATTCCTGGGCACTTCTGGCCTCTGCAGGGCAGATGATATAGGCGTGAGCAGCCAGAGGAAGCCCTCAGATGAGGAAACACAAGCAGAGGGGGCATGAGGTGGGTTCATTGCTCCCATATTACAGACAAGAAGAGTGAGGCCTGGGGAAGCTGGTCCAAGGGCACACGGCTAGGAGCTGTCGTGCCGTGATTTTCTGGAGTACTTCTGGCTCTAAAGCAACATACCAGACCCCTTGAGAGGCATTATCTCATCTTATCCTTCAGTACCCCTTCCAGTCCTTTGCACAAGGCTAAGAACCCACTGGCGATTCCCAAATCACTTCCTGGCTGATAAGCCTTAGCGACAAGAAGTTTATTAGAACCATAGAGTAACAAGCTCTAAAATGTGCCTCTTTCCTTCATAAAGGCCAGTTTTACCCCCGGTTTCTGAATCAGCTCATGTGCTTCTCAGATCCTTTTTTGTCCTATCACCTCTTCTACTCTGTCATCTGCAAAAAGGGAAACTGAGGGATGCCACTGTGGATGGCTCCCTTTCACGAAGTGGGAGCCAGAGCCAAGGTTGCCCTTCCTGGCCTCCAACAAAATCCAAATGCCCCACCAATCCTTGTTTTCCCTCCATGAAATTCCCCTAACTCAATTAAAGAAAAAAAAATCAATCAATTTACATGGTAACAGAAAAGGACAGGGTCATGTATAAAATATTCCCCCATCTGTACTTGAGGGCACGGCTTACACGCTTCAAGAGCACAGCCAAAGGCTCTGGGGATTTGTTTTTCTTTCCCTGACCCGAGGACTCTGATCTCTCACTTAACCTCTGACCTCTTCAATTCAGATAACCAGGGAACTAGCAGCTGGGGCTAGGGGAGCGCCCCCAATGCCACCCCGCGCCTCGAAGTCCAGGCTCCGTCTGGCCTGGGAGCTGGAACAAAGGGAAGCAGTGCTCCCCCCCTGCCCACCCCCCCCCTACCCCACCCCCCCCCACACCCGCCCAGCACTTCAGAGCCCCGCCCCCAAGGACAGCAACCAGCCCTGTAGGGACCCTGGCCTGTAACCACTTCCCTGCCAGGCCCCCCACCTGGCAGCACAGGGGGTTGCCTCATTACAGCTAATGCTGTTTAGAGCCTGCTTTGTGCAGCAGGAAAAATAATAAACAACAGGAACCCCTGGCTTTGACTCCATTTTAAAAACTCAAGCTAAAACAGGCTTCACCAAAGATCCATGACCTACCCCCACCACCCCCATCAGCCTTTTCTTTTTTTTTTTTTTTTTTCCCTTTCTCAGGCTTCATTTAAAACAAGGCCAGAGCCTGGATTTTTAACAGCAGCTACTTAGAGGTAGGTATGAGCCACTTCTTTGAAATTGAATCAGCCGTTTTTATTAAACCATATATTTTCATTCTTGCCAGCCAAGCTGGGAGAGGACTTTGGAGGCTCTCTGGTATTCTCTCTGGTGCATTTTTACTGACAGGAGTGCTCCCCCCCCACCCCACCGTGATCCCACTCCGGTGCTGCGGAGCTGGGGCTGGACTCAGCTCCATGGCAGCCCCAGAAACGAAGCATCAGAAAGACCCCTACCCCCAAAACTCACTTGTAAATCAGAAGCCCACTCCCCAGCCCCTACCTCCCAGCTCGTTTCCAGTCCTGTGTCTGCTACCAGAGGGGACCTGCTGGTGACTTCGCAGCTCAGCAGTGACCCAGCCCAGCATGCTCCAGAGCTAGATGACTCCTTTAGCTCTGCTTTGGCAAGAGGCTTGCTGCTGCCTGCTGGACCATGAGACGTCTTAGCGACAGACATTTCTTTGGAGCCTACAGTTCCCATATGCTTGTGGTGGGCCTTTTACGCATTCTCCCATCGTCCTAAAACAGTGCCTGGCACACAAGGACAGATGTCCTTAGGTGTCATTCGTATTTACTGCCAACATTTACCAGAGGCCTCCTACTGTGTGCCAGGAACTGGAGACAAATAAATGAGACCTAGCGTCTACCTTCACAGAAATCATGCTCTCAGAATGCGGTTTTCTACCCAGCCAACACACTGGAATCACCAAGAGAGCTTTTAAGAAAAGCTGATGCTGCCCCCCCCCCCCCAGTGATTCCAATTTAATTGGTCTGCATTCTTTCCGATGCTTGATCAGGGCTGAGGACCAGGGCTCTCCAAGGAAGGGCAGGCAGCAAACAGCTATGCCCCAGGGTGAAGAGGGCAGGAGCAGGGGGTTGTGTATACAAAGGTCTAACTATGACTGGAGTGGGGAAAGCTCTCAGGAGGAACTGAGACTAAAAACGAGTTAGTATGGGCCAGGCAAAGATGTTAGGAAAAGAGAAAGGGGGAGAAGATTCTAGGAGATGGGAACAGCTCGGGTAAATGCCCAGACTGAAGATGAGAATCGCCAGTAGACTTTCTAGGAATTTCACGTAGCTAGAGTTTCGGGGGAGAGAAGCCATAGGGGATGGGAGAGACTAAGCTGGAAGGGTCAGTGCCCAGGGACTGGCAGGGTCCGTCATCCACCTAAGGGGTTAGAACTTGGACAAGGTCAATGGGGAGCAAAGAAGGGAAATTCTTAGCTTTACATTTTGGAAAGCTCCGTGGCTATAGACTGGGTTGGAGGGCAGCCAGACTGGAATCCAGGTGAGAAATAACCATGGCTGGAACAAGGGAGGTGTTGGTCCAACTTAGGTAGGGAGCAGACCTGGAGAGATGGTGTGGGAAGGTGTCAGAGTTGCCCCACCTAAGGACCAAAGAAGCTGGGGTATATGCCCACTAACTCCTGGCATTGGTCTGAGGCTGCTCCTCTGGGGGTTAGCTCCCCAGCATTCTGGCTCGCCCCATCCCTGCTCTCAAGAATGCTCCGGCCAAAGAAAGCTCCCTGACAGAGAGTGCCAGGTGCAAGCTATAGGAAGCCATCCGTGTATGTGAGAACACTGAGTGCCAACAGAACCGGGGAGAGCTGCCACAGAGCTGTGAGGAGGTTTTGACCCATGGAGTTAGGGAACAAAAGATTGAGGCCAATGACTCCTGGGAGAGGCTGGTGAGTGTGGGATGATGGGTGGGGATGTCCATGAGGAGGCAAGGGGAGCAAAGGAAGGAGGGCAACCTCCCAGATGCTGGTGGAGGGCACGAGCCATTAGAAGGGAAGCTTAAAACCCAGGATAAGAGCAGCACAGCTGCAGGCAGGAGCCCACCAACACCCCTCTGAGCGTCCATGCAGGGCAGAATCAGGGAATTCTGGTTGTTCAAGCTCCCTGGACCCTTGGGTTCCAGGAGGGATGGTTGCATTATTTGTAGCAGGCTCACGAAGAAGCTTAATGAGCTATTCTGAACCAGCTTTAATTCTGGGCCATTCCCCCAGCCCCAATCTCATGCCTCCTCTCTCCTCTCCCCAATATCATCCCCGACATCATCCTTAGTCCATTTCTCTTCCCTGTCCAATTTCTCAAGCCCCATCAAATCAGCTGCTCTGTTGTTTATGAATTCATTCAGGGCAAGGAAAAGAAATCCATTCAAACAAACTCAAGTCCAGAGGCTAAATTATTGGAAGGAAGAGGGCTGGGGAAGGAACCGAGGGCAGGAAATGCAGTCAGCCTCCCTGCCAGTTCAGAAGCAGGGACCATGAAGAGCCCCCCCCAGGAGGACAGAGAAGACTTTTTCTCATTTTTCTCTGAGGCCCCGTGGTCTCTTGCCTTTTCTTCTCTCTATCCATCTGTTCTGTCTCTCTCTTGGTCTTATTCCTTTCTTCCCTCTCTCTGGGATTTCTGTTTAGGTGAGCACAAGGCCACTCTGACCTGGCATCATTGGCTTTAGTTTAAGTCAATATAAACGGCCTTCAGTCTTTGTCTCAATTCCTAATTCTCAGGAGAGAGTAATCCGATTGGTAAATAATAGAAGACCCAACTCAAACTGGTTTTAGGACAAAACCAAATTTGTTGGCTTGGATATAAACATAGATGTAGGTTTCAGGCATAGTTGGGTCCAAGGGCTCAAGCTCTTTCATCGGGAACTCTTGACTTTTAGCCCTATTTTGTTTTGTGTGGGTTTCATGCTCAAGCAAGCTCCCTCTAAGTTTCGATCCCCCAGTTTGGCAGTCTCAGTAGAAAGAGGACTTCTTTCTGCCAGAAGTTCCAATCAGATTCCTAGGATTCACTCTCATGGAGCCAGCCAAGATCACAATTTCATCATGAAACCAGTCACTGTCCAGCAAATGGCTGGCCAGATCTAGTAACATGAGAACTCTGGGACCAAATGGATTAAAAGTGGGAGAAAGATGTTTCCCCGGAGGTAAATGATGGGCTGGCATCAGAAGAAGGAAGTTTGGATATGAAGAGGCAAAAGTTAAAAACCAACACGGCCATGGGCGTGATGCCATGCTTTCTGCCTACTCCTGAGAGCTATGAGCAGTTTCCTTATGATGATGTGGGAACCAAAGCAGTCACTAAGCCCTCCTGTCAGTTTTATCTGAGCAATCTTTCTGAAATCTGCCTCTGCCTCTCCAAGCCCTGGGGACCAGACAGTGCTGACCTCCACCACATAGCCACTGACCACTATCATTGTTAAATATCGCATTATTGCTGAATCTGCTAGTAAGTATCCACTGGCCTGACTCCTCCCAACCCAGGCCACCCAGGCCCCTCTCCTAGAATCCCCAGACTGCTGCTGTCTAGCCAATCAAGAGTTAATGATGAACACAGCAGCACAGCAGGGGCACCGAGACATTGCTCCAGCCCCTTCTGATTGGCTGATGTCATAACTTATCAGCTGTCCCATTGCTCTGGGGCCAAGAGTTAAATATTTCATCCTGATTCTAGCAATAGTGTCCTATCTGTCCTCCCTCTTTCCATTCTGTACCTCACACTCCATAGTCCATCCTTCACACAGCTGCCAAAGAGCTTCCTAAACCTTGAGCTGAACTTCTCACAGGCCTCCTTTCATTCTCCCCAGTGGCAAGTCCAAACTCCATACAGGTGTCAGCCCACCCCTTGGGATGTGGTTGCAACGACCTTCTTCCAGGCTTAGGCCCTCCCACCCCATCCCTGCTCCCACTCAACATGCTTTCCTGATGCGAGTGCTTCTCCATGCCCCTCTGCCCTCATCAGAAGGCAGCTTTCCTCCATCTGATACATTTTACACAAGTATTTACAGCAATCCCACAACGTATCCCACATGGGGTTGGAATAGGAGATGACATGGAAACTCAGCCATGGGAGTCACTTGACCCCATGATGGAGCTCCCTGGACGAAGATTTCTGAAGGATGAGTAGGAAGCCTGGGAATGAACTGAAGGAAGCTGCCCTGATACACTGTGATTCCCAGGAAATCAGTCTCAAGCACACCTTCCTGCCGCACCCCCCCCCCCCCCCCCCCCCCCCCACCCTCCCCCCCCCCCCCCCCCCCCCCCCCGGCTTTACTGAGTACCTTCCACCTGCAAGCATGGGAAACATGGGCCCTCAGGCTTGATCTCAAGCCGTCCTCAACTACACCCTGTTTCCGTAAGAGTACCTGTTCCATGCCCATCATGAGGCGATGGCAGGACCTAAGAGGACTAAGAGGAAGGACCTGGCTTTCCTACCAACTTGCAGGGGCAGCAGGTGGGTCCTCCAGGGAGCCACTGGCCATAGGAAGGCTGCAGCTCATACATCATACACAGGTAAATATGGTAATTCTTTCCACCTCCCAGCCACAGCAGCGGGGATATGAATTGATTGTCAGAAGCTTTTTAAGGGCCTGTGATTGAGGAGATGATCTGAGATAAGCTGCTCCAGTGAAATAAAGGCCTACAGCTGCCTGCTTTCACGTCAGCCCGCTGCTGTGCTTTTCTCAAAGGCTGCTCTGTGCTTCGACACCCACTCCCACCCACCCCACCCCCAGGAGGCAGGGAGTGGAGCACTCTTGCACACTTTGGGAGGAGGGAGACCCTATCTGGTGACAGATGAGATACTGAGGACTGAACCTGAGGGTGTAGGAAAGTGCAATAGGGGCTGGGTATGTCAGTTTCCTTTTCTTCATAGGCAGGTCTGGATTATGAATCAGAATTTCCTGGGAATCCCAGCACTGGAAGGAAGGAGGGATCAGGGAGACTCAGCCCTGTCCTGAGCCAGAGCATGTGAATTTCCTAACTTCACGTGGAACATTTCACCCAGACTCAGTGCTTGCATCTGAAATGCCCATCCATCCACCCACCCTCCCACTCTTCATCCATTCAGCACATACAAAATGCATAAAAGCTTGGGCTTTGGCCATTGACAGATGCCTTCACTGGGTTTGGTCACTTACTAGCTATGACCTCAGGCAATTCACCCAATCTCTGTGAGACTTTGGATATTAATGCCAACCTCCCAAGACTATTTGAGGACTACTGAGATCATGCCCACCAGGGACTGAGCCTGGTGCCAGACATACACAAGGGAGCAGCTGCAACAGTGTGCCAGGCAGTAAAGTAAGTGCTACGGGAATTTCAAAACAAGATCACAGTGCTTTTTGAGGAGCTCCCAGTTTAGGACACAAATAACTATGCCATAAAGGAGAGGGCATTAATGTTACAAGAGGCACAGAAGAACTGGCATGGCAAGAGACTTCTTCCCACTGAAAGAAGAAGGAAGACAAGGGGATTGGGAGTGACATTTGAGCTGAACCACAAAGGACAGGAAGGAGAAAGGGTCATCTTGGGAGGAGGGGAAAGGGCAAACAAAGCCATATTCTTAGAACCTTGCTCTGCAAAGTAGGGTTCAGGGACAAGCATCCCCTGGAATGCAGGGGATGCAGACTCTCGGGGCCACCTAGAACTCTTTGAACAACGAGGAAGGGCAGGTGCACATGGGTCTGAGGCGCTCAGGGCTGATGATGATCTCTGATCTCTGTGACATGCCCTTCTGGCCAAGAAAGGAAGGAAGGAGGGATGACCTCCCTGCATGTTTGGGCTGATGACAAGAGCATTGTGCCAGGTCTCTGGCTGGGGCGTGCTCACAGAACCAGGAGTGCAGGGAGCAGAGCCCCACAGGCACTGGGGGGTAGCTGTTTCAGGACAGAATGTTCTCTGAAGCTGCGTTTGAGCCTGTTGGCTTAGGGGACTGAGGTACAGTCTTGGCCTTTCACCCGCCCACTCTTTTATTCCACAGGCTTTTTGGAGGCTCTTTTATGGGCCAAAAGCCATGCCAAGCTCTGCCCTAGTATGGTGTTAGCTCTCAGGCACGTCACCTCCCCTTTCGGCCCTCACTTTCTCCATGTGTCAAGTCAAGATCATTGTGTCTTCTTACCTCAAGTCGCCTCCACTGCAAACATATCCGTTCCCCACTCCCTTGCTATCCCTGTACTTCCCTCTTTCCTCCTCACCCCTCCTCGGCTCCTCCTCTCTCTGGTCGCCTTCCCTCCAGCAGGGAAAATCCCCATCCCTCGCTCTCTTAGACCACGTCCCCAGAAGCAGACAGTGAAAATGAAGATTCCTGTGAATGTCACGAGGAAGTGGGGGGTGGGAACTGGGACTGGGGACAAAGAAGCTCCATCCTGCAAGAAGCAGCTCAGTCCTGACAGGGATGGTCAGGGCTAGGGAGCAAGGTGGGCCAGAAGCTTCCACTCACTTTCAGCCCTCTGATGGCACAGCCCAAGCAGGCTCCAGCAGCCTGAGGACAGCCCGTGAGTTCCACGAGGGCTCTGGGGCAGGCTGTAGGGCAGTGAGACCATGGGACTTGGGGTGCAGGAGAACCGCAAAGAAATCTGGGTGTATGGATACCGCCCTGAACAGAACCACTCCACTCTCTAAATAAGTACTGGCCCGGCTGAACTGAGGTTCTTAGGAGAAAATGAATGTAATAATGTGAGGCTGAAACGTCCCCTTTATTGAGTGCTTGCTTTGTGCCAAGCCCTGCCCTACCCTACCCAGTAACTACACAGTACCTCATGTCGTCGATGGAACAACTCTCTGGGTGCTTCTCAACTCTCCCAGCTCCCACCCCACCCCCAGCCCACACAACTGCCACTATACCTATGATCTTTCCAACTGTAAACAAAACAATTAACATGTATGACGACCATAGAAGCTTATGAGGAAACCAGAATGGAGAACAGTCTTCAGGCGAGCCAGAGCCCTTGAGAAATCTTCACCCCACCCACCCTACAGACCTCCACTCACTGCCAGGGCTTTGATAATTATCTGGAAGGCAGAATGATCTGACTTCCCAAAAACTTGCACTCAGATTTTCCATTGGTCCTTTAATGGGCCTGGAAAATTCTGTGCAGCGTTGTAGATACACAAAATCACATAGACTAAATTTTATGGCGATTTAAGTCATTTTGCAAGGGTATTTTGGACTATACATGAATTCCAGCTGACTGCAGAATCCAACCCTGTGGTAAAGGGCAGGTCTGTGACACAGTCAGTATCTCCTTGCAAAGACAAGAGCGCCTAGGCACAGAGAGGGGAGACAACCCGCTCAGGGTTACACAGCTCATCAGGGAGGTGGGGAGGATTGTGAACTGGGGCCAAGGAGGTACCAAGACTCCGTTCCTGATGGCAGGGCCACGCTGTGCCTGATGCAGAAGAAAGAGGGGCGCTCGGTGCTTTATGGAAACAGCGAGTGGCCTGATCACTCTGGACAGCGCTCTGAGCAGCCCTTGGCTCTGCCCCTCCTTGGCTCCACAGAGAGGAGATAATCCCTCATCCATCCTTTACCCAGCCTCCTGCGGTCCCTATTGGCAGCAGCTGCCTGACACTGTCTCTGAAAGATGCTTAAGACTCTGCCAACCCAGTGTTTAATGCATGCAAAGCCTTTTCCAAAGAAGTCACTTAAAAAGATTACAGAGGACAGGATTGCCCCTCCCGCCTGCAGCTTAGGGAGACTCTGCAGCTGGCCTGAAGCTAAGCTAAGGAAGCCGAGTCTTTAGCAGCCTGAAAATAAAGTGAGCCTTCATTTGAGAAATCACTCAGAATACCAGCTGCAAGGGCTCAGTTCACTGATTCATTCACCAACTATTTGCTGCACATCTCCTGAGTGTGCGTGCTGCGCCAGGCCCTGGGGACAGACTAGGGACACGGCTGCTGCCCTCCTGCAGCTTACGTTCTAGGGAAAGTGCCCACTCTGTCAGGAATCCCAACTTTCCTGTTAATGTGTTTCCTCCGGGTGTGGGTCCTCTGTCCTGCTCTCCCCTGGAGAATAGCTCAGGTGCCTCTTCACTCCCCCAGCACTTTGGGGAAGCATGCAAGGTTTGGTCAGGCCCTGGGAAAGGCCCCCCGTCTTGCTGTCCGGATGGAAGAAGCGGGAGAAGAGGGGAAGGAATACAATGCGCATGCAGAGAAAGGGGAAGAGAGGCAAACAGCTGCGTGTGAAAGGAAGGGAAGAGAAGAGGGAAAGTCTCAGGATGATGGCTCTTGTGGCCAACTTCCTGATGGAGACTGGATAACTCTCCATCATGGGGCTGAAAAGGACTGGCTACCATCTCTCTCCTGCCAGATCACTCCAGGTTCTGAACACACCAAGAAAGGAAGAGAGGGTTGATGGGCAGGACGAGGCTGCAAAGAAACATAACCTAACTTTGCAGTGCCGTTCCCCAAGGTCATGAGTCTACTCAGATTTTTTTTTTAATCTGACACCATTAACAGTTCTGGTCACTTGCGCCAGTGCCCTAAGCCAGGGGTTAGTAACCTCCAGCCTGTGGGATGAATCTCGCCTGCTGCCTGATTTTGTAAATAAAGTTTTATTGGAACAAAGCCATGCTCACCTGTGTATCATCTACAGCAGCTTCTGTCCTGCAGTGGCAGGCTTGATTAGTCGTGACAGTGACTGTGTGGCCCACTAAGCCTAAAATATTTACTAGCTGGCTGTTTACAGAAAAAGTCTGCCAACCCCTGGGTGTTATTTCTAGGATCTCCAGCCTTCAGAGTTCTAAAATTGCTTATCAATTCTTCAGCACTTCCTTTAAATTCACTCATCCAATATTTATTAAAGCCTACAGTATGAGAATATTCTCTTTTGGTTGTGAGTGATGGAAAATTCAGCTCAGGTGGGCTTAAGCCAAAAAGGGGGAAGAGGATTATTATCTCCTGCAGCTGGAAAGTCCAAGGATTGTAACATAAGCAGAGCTGAGCCCAGAAGCTCAAACAACAGCAGCATGCCATGGTGGCTAGAAGTGACTTGTTTCTAAACACCGGAACACAGCAAAGGCAATAGGATGTCACTTCCATGATTAGGTTACAAGAGTCTCTACCCTCTGTCCTGCTAGTAGATGATACTGCCTTTTTCCTTGCACACTCTGATGATGCAGACAGCCCTATGGGAGAGCATATTTCCTTCCTCGTGTGGCAAGAAACTGAGGGCAGCCTTTGGCCAACAGTAAGCAAGGAACTGAGTCCCGCATCAAACAGCCCTCAAGGGAACGGAGTTCTGCCAACAGCCGTGTGAGCTTGGAAGCACAGCCTGTCCCAGTGGAACCTTCCATTGACCCCAGCTCTGGCTGACACCTTGCCTACAGCCGGGTAAAGGAGCATGAGGCAAAGGACCCAGGGAGAACATGCCCAGATCCCTGATCCATTGAAACCCTACGGTAACAATGGTGTGTTGTTTTAGGCCGAGTCTGGGGCGATTTGTTACACAGCAACAGATAGCTCATGAATTCCCTAATCTCCCCGGGAGGCTCAACAGTAGTATTTAGTGCAGTATCTTGCCATTACCAATGGATTGGGGTTATCTGTAAAGGACGAGGAGGAAGCATGTTTTTGGCCAAGTAGCATTGTCTTCTAGAAGCCATGGAAGTATTCCTGAGAGGAGAAGCTGAAGTCTTGGATCAAGACCATGACAGAAGCAATGACAGGTAGGGAATGGATTCCTGACCCCTTACTTCTTTTAGAACTGGCTTCCTTTTGCTCAGGAGCAACTGCTTCTTACTAACTGGCAAGATCCCCTCAGCTCCTCAGACATGACCTGGTTCTCACACAGAGCTCCTGAACAGGAGCTCAAATCAGAAACACAGGTGTAAAAGAGAAACAGACTGGAGACAGAAAGCCACTGGCTTGTTCAAAAATCCCACATTTCCTCTTTTCCCACCCTCTCGATCTCCTCTCTTGGAGGATCCGGTGGCAAAATGACATCTATTTCCTGGACAGCACTGAATGTCTGTGATTCCAGATGCGGAAATGAAACTTAGCCTGGCCTCTGCGGGAATGAAAAGAAACCCAGGTCCCTTTAAACAGTACAGATCTGGGGGTCTAGACATGAACTTCATGGTTAAAAATCCAGCTAGCCCTTCTGAGTCTTCACTGGGGGAGTTTGGAAAATGCATAATTTTAAGTGAGGCTGAATTTATGAGCATTGTAGTTATAGCAACAGACATTCAGCTTCTGGGAGGCGGGTCCTTGAGACTGTTAGGTAACCATCAACTTCGTAGCAAAAAATGCAGGAACACCAAGGCTGCTAAAAAATATATAATAGGACCCAGAGAAAAGGGAAATGGCAGGCCAGAGGGAGAAAAATGAAGGATGGAAAGGCCTTTTCAGAGAAGAACATGATGAATATTTTTGTGAAAGAGAGGAGCTTCGTTTCACGGGCTCACTGCAGCTGGCTTAGGCAAGTAGGAAGAAACCCATCGGACAAAAGAGCAGACGAAACTGGATGCAGCCCTCGGGGCCTGCCAACCGAGGATTAGGAAACAACAGAAAACACATGGATGGTGGCGGGAAGTGCTGCCCGGGATCATCCGACCAGAGCAGGCAAGAAGGAAGGCACGGCCGCATTCTCGGGGGTGCTTCCCTCCCTGTGGCTGCCATGCAGACCTCTGGTTTCCCTGGTTCTGAGTTGGTCCCTATTGTCCCGGTGAACATTTTCCTTGTGGGGTAGGGCAAGTCAAGGACTCATAACCCCCAAACTTCAGAAAGCACCGCTCCCTGACGTATGAGCCTTGTCTGCACACTGGCACGGGACTGGAATTTCACAGTGTTGTTAGCATGGACAGAACAGCATTTAAAATTAGGCAAGAGGGTCTTGCTCTGGCCCCAGTGTTAAAGGGCGCCCCTGGCCTGCTGCCTCCCTCCACAGAGTCCCCAGGAATGAGGGGATGTGCCCATCTGGGTCCCGTGGCCCTGCTCCTTCTCGTCCCCACTGTGGTTATCTGGGATTCCAAAATGTCCTGCCCTGTGGCCCCGACCCTCTTTCCAGGATGAGAGCACACCCCTTCCCTTCTTCCTTATTGGGAGACCAAACCTGTCAACCAACACGGACTCCCCAAGCCCGAGTTGACTTTGGGGCAGCTGGGAGTGACCACAGCAAGCAAGGGTGGGAGAGTCTCTTCAACCACCCAGGATGGGGCCAGGGGTGAGAGAAGACCAGTGGGCAGGGCGGTAGGGAGTGCTTCTCCCCAGATTCCATATTCTGCCACAGAACGCCAAGGATCCCGAGAAATCTAAATTCAGTCCTGGTGCTACAGAGATTGGGAAGGTATTAACTGTCAAGGTTGGAGGGTAGCATGTATTTTACATAACATTTTGCTGGTGAGATTTACAATTTTAGAATGCTCAGAGATAATGTATGCGGGCCCCTCTTCCTACTCTTGCTCCAGGATCCACAGTATGAGGGGCCCATAGCCTGAACGCAGAGCTTCTGGTTCTGTTCTCCTCTGCTCAGCTGCTATCATCCTGGCCGGAGAAGGAAGAGCCATTGCAAGTGTGAGTCCCTTTCCTACTGCGAGACCAGATACAGAAGGGTATTTTTGCAAACTATAACAAAACAAAAAAGCCACTGGCTCCTTGGCTGGAGTGCAGCAGGCCGGCGTCCTCCCAGCCATCCCCCACTGCACCCGACACATGACAGCTACAGAGTCATTTTCTTGCTTCTGACACGTGCCCTGTGCCCTCTCCTCCACTGACATCAGCCAGAGGCCCAGGCTCTCGCAAAGGAGTTCCCCACACAACCCCCATCCCTGGCCTTCCCGAGCTGGCCCACGCAGCTGATGCAAAAAGCAGTCTCTTGTCTCAGCCTAGACCTTAGCAGGAAAAATCAATAGCAATTTGGCCCCTGGCCAGCTTCCCATTACTCGGGAGAAGCCAGTCTTATTTGCCATTCACCAAATGAAGGCAGAGGGCGGGAGCCTTCAGACAGGAGGCAGCCCCAAATCCTTTCCCTGCGTGATACTGGCAGGGCCTGATTTACAACTTCGGGAGCTGCTCGGGCCTCAGGTACCCCCGTCGGGCTGGGTCTCCAGCCCAAGGTAGGGATAACTGAGAAACAGCAGTGTGTGTTTAGCTGTTAGTGGGCGTAGCCATCCCCCCCCACCCCCGCTTGAGCTGGAGCCCTGTCTGAGCGTGCTTGGTAAATTGATGGCTTGGGCCTCTACAAGTCTAGTTGCTCGTGAGCTCTGAGAGCCTCGGGGAGATGGCCCATCCGAAGGGACAACAGAGCTGGGAGCCTTAAGTCTGGCCTCAGAACAAAGCTTTGATTGTTCAGAAAGGCACGGAGACCAGGAGGTCTTATAGGTTTCACATTCCAGCCCAAGGTCCCATGGGCTTGGGTCAGTCCTGGGACAGGCTGGAGGAGGGGACAGGAGGGAGGAGGGGGAAAAGGTTGTTGGGTAAGGCGTTTTGGAGGCAAAAGTATTTTTAAGACTCTTTTCTCAAACCTACTTCCCTAGGAAGACACAAATGAAGAACATTTAGTTGGTGCTGACGCTGTATCCGGCACTCAACTGAGAAGGCAGTCCCATTTCCTCAGTTAACTTTTACCACTGCAACATTACGAAACAGTACTTCTTTCGTCAGTGACATTTTACTGAGGAGGAAACCAAAGCACAAGGAGTGTCACCCAGCTAGGAGAAAGGTCAAACCAGTGTTTGAACCTGGGCAGTTGGCTACAGCCTCTGGCCCTTAGCCGCTGAGCCCTACAGATCTGACTGATCAGCTCTTAGATCTGATCAGATCAAGTTTACAGTCCAGGGGGTTTACAGGAGATCACTAAAAGAGCAGGTCATGATTATAATTCCTATCCTTGTTTCCTTTCATGTAGCTAGGATGCAAAGAATATCAGACCTGGGGGGAGGGGTGCTTGGGTGGCTCAGTCAGTGAAGTGGCTGGCTCCTGATTTCTGCTCAAGTCCTGGGATTGAGCCCCGTGTCAGGCTCCATGCTCAGCCAGGAGGGTGTTTGAGGATTCTCTCTCTCCCTTTCCCTCTGCCCCTCCCCGCTCCCTCTCTTTAAAATAAACAAACAAATGGATCTTTCTAAAAAAAAAAAAAAAAATCTATCAGACTTGATCCCAGCAAGTAGTGAGGGAGTTAAAAGGGGCGGGAACCCACCAGTTGTTCTGGTTTGAAACCCAAACAGTGTTTCCCACCCCCCATTCATGTCCACCAAAACCTCAGACTGTGAAGTTACTTGGAAATGGGGTCTCTGCAGGTATAATTAGTTAACGTGAGCTCACACTGGATTGGGGTGGGCGGGACATACAGTAACTGGTGGGCTTGTAAGAGAGGAGAGGACACTCAGCAGTACGCAAAGACAGAGAGGGATGGGAGTGGTGTGGTTATAAGCCAAGGAATGCCAAGGACTGCTAGAAACTCTAGAAGCTGGGAGGAGAAAAGGACACAGGGAAGTATCTTCCCCTAGACCCTTCAGAGAAGGTGTGGCCCCGCTGAAACCTTGATTTCCTATTCCTATGAAGTCTCCAGAACTCGGATAGAACAAATTTCTGTTGTTTTAAGCCACTTAGTGTGTGGTCATTTTTTTTTTTTTTTTTTAAACAGCAGCTCTAAGAAACTACTACACCAGTTTTGAAAAAAGTGTTCCACATGGTTCTAGAACACATGAGCTGCTAGAATTTTCTGTGTTATAGTTTAGGATGCTAGCCCCAGCTACCAAAAAAGCATGACTTTGCTTCCTATTGGTCATTATTCTTTGTGCAAATATCTCACTTAGAGCATGAAGAGCCATCAATTTCCGGCTGCCTCGTATCCATTTTTCATTCCAGCCACACCAGAATTTCTCTGGAAGAAATTATTGGCTCCTTGATGCAGGGAAATTCCTGGCAACCAAGTCCCACTACAAAAGTCAAAGGGACAGACTTCCTTCTCCCTATTCTAGTGTGGCCAGAGAAGAGGCCCACTGTGTCAGCTCAGATAACTGGATTTTCTCTTCTGAATTATTGCATAATCGGAATCTATCAAAATATCCATCTACATGAGAACGGATAGCTAAATTGTGTTATTCATATGACGGCATACTATACAGAAATGAGAATGATAAACTATAACTATACTCATTACTATAAATATATACCACAAATGTAATTTATGAGTAAAAGAAATTTGACTTTTTATCTATACTCTATGGTTTCTATTCAGATCCAGTTCATAAACCGGCAACATGAATGTCTAGTGTCAGAAGTCAGGAGAGGGGTTGTACCTGGGCAGAGGATAACCTTACTCACAAGGAAGTCTGTGGCTCCAAAAAGGTTCTGGTTCTTGATCTCAGTGCTGGTTACATGGTGGGGTCATTTTACAAAAAATTCTGGAGCCGAACACTTATGATTTGTGTACCTTGCTATATGCATGCAACACTTCAGTAAAGATTACCCCAAAAACGTTCTCTTCACACTCCCACTTCCTTTTGGCCCTTTGAGGACAGTGGAAAACACAGGAGTTTCGGTTCCTGGGAGAACATCAGCAAACCAGAAAGAGGGAGTGAGAACATCCTCCATTCACCAGGACCACAACGTAATAGTACCTTATTCTCCAAAGGTGCCCAGGAAAAGGGGCCCAGAGCAGAGGACACAGAATGGCTTATGCTATGAAGTACTGACTGGCCATATTCATGCACACAGGCATATGGTGATTTCTATGAATGCTCATTAGGAGGAGATTCTGTAAGAAGTCAGGGTCCCGACTTATAAGTGGGGACAGAGCTAACAGAACCCTGGTACCTGTCACTAGTGCTGGTCTGGCAGCTCAAGGCAGACATGAGCATCAGAGATCTTTGGCAATGCCATTCCACATAAGTTAAAAGATGATGATAACAAAGAAAAAGCGTTTAGTCCCAACAAAACCCACAGCTTCCAATGGGCCAATCCCTGCAGGTAAGGAGGTATCTAATGTTTTCATGCAGATTAATGCATTTGGTTCTCCCAGCATGAGACAGCTATGCAAGGTGGAGACAAGGTCCCTTCATTAAGTGGCAGGGTAGCATGTTAATTTAAAGAACACATATACTGAAACTATACAGACCTGCGTTCAAATTATGACTCTATTACTTACTAGTTATGTGGTCTTGAACTTGGCCCTTAATTTTCTTAGGTCTCAACTTCTTCATCTCTAAAATGGGAAACAATAACATTACTTACCCCACGGGATAGCTGTGAATATTAAACAAGACAATGCATATAAAGTACTCAGTGGCATGTCTGACACATAGAAAAAGACTCCCTAAATGATAGCTGTTGCTCGTATCCTTTTTCTTCTTATTGATAATCTTATCATTTCTTCTAATGAGAAACTACAGAACATGGAGAATGGTACTATTTGTCTTTTATAAACTTCAGAATGGATTCTGCTAAGCAGAGCTCTCTGAGACGGATATTTTGGACATGGTTTTATCCTCACGTAAGTCTTCAGAGCTAATGAAGATAAAATTTCACACATGCCTGGGACACGGCACGTTGAAATACTGGCCACCTAGCCCTACTGGCTCACATCTGCTGGATCTGAATTTCTTCTTTCTGTTAGGAACTCATCTGGGCATTACTCCCTGGAGGAAAGAGGGAGGGGAAGGGCATGACCCTTTTTTCCCATAGGTGTCATCTGTGATAAGAATAAAATGAAGACCTCTAATTGATTCCTACTTTGGAGGCTTCAGGATGCAATGGAAAAGCGATTAAGGACACTGTGGAGGAAATGTATGGGGTCAAAGTGGCCTTTCTCCTAAAAACGCGTAACATCTGGCAAATTTTGCATCTGTTCTGTAATACAATCTCTAAGAGAATAGACTCTATCAAGAAAGGACAACTGAATGTTTCAACCAACCGTGTGACCTCATTTAATTTGGAGATTCTTCTTCTCTTTGCTAACATCCCTCACTCAAATGACCCATTTCCAAAGAATATCCAGAAGGTGTAATGATGCAGATATAATACACTTCTTCTATTTCTTAGCAGCATTTCTCACTTTGCGCTCTGCAGACGTAACTCTGCAAAATGCTTTCTGAAAACAGGGTTCTAGGATGAAATAAGTGCGAAGACGTTAAATGCTATTACCGAGAACATTTCGTGGTCGTCGCTCCAACGCTGGTTCTCCGCTTTTCCACGGCTGACTGGGGACCGACCAAAGAACCTGACTAGACGGTCAGTCCTCCTTCCAAAATGGAGCTTGTGGCCTGGGCCTCAGCCAATCAGCAAGGCATATTTCCCTAGTAATAGTGATTGGGTCAGAGGTGGGCACGTGACACAGTTAGACCCAATGATGCACAATAAGGGGTCTGCTAGGCCTGCTGGGAAATGGCAAATGCTCTTTCCCATTGGCTTGTGCGGTGAAGTGTGATACTGGAACTGTGGCAGCCCTCTTCCGGGAAGGGGAACGCTGCCTAAGCAGGAAGCCCGCGCAGAAGCAGCAAAATGAAAGAAACAAACAAAAACAAAACAAAACAAAAACGAGAACAACAACAAAAAACGAAGGGAAAGCATGTAGCACCTATGAAAACGCTCTCCTCAGAACTCCTGCTGGGACGAGGACAGGGGACTGATGGCCCAGCCATTGCAGTCTGAATCTGCCATCACCTCTCTTCTGATGGCTGAGGTGGCTGCTCTCCGCCGCTGGCTGGCAGGTCTCGGCACTAGTACAGGCCCGTTTCTGTGAGAGGCCCATTGCCACATCACCGTGCAAGGGAGGCTGAAGAATACTGCGTGTCTCCTGGGCAACCTCCTTCAACCCGGCTTGAAACGTTGCGTTTTTATCCTAGAAATGGTGCAGACAGCTAGGAATCTCCGCCTTTGTTATCTGGTGCTTCCAAATGTTGAGGGCACTAGTCGGGACCTAATCACAGAAGACTCCGCCTTCTGCTTCCCACTCTGCCTACATCTAAATACTCCGGGGCAGTCTTTCTTTTCAGTGTCCCTTATTCCCCCACTCCCTGTGCCACCACCCAAGTTCAAAGGTTCTATTTCATTCCTGTTGTAAAAATTGTCTCTTGCCTCATCCCTTCTGTGACAAATTCATCCTCGTTAAGCGACCAGATGAAGTTTCTTAAACACCACTCTGTACACTTTTCTTCCCATTTAAGACACTGTCTTTGGGGGGAAAACAACCTCTTCCGTCTTGAGGGCCCTGCAGTCTCTTCCTGGTCTGGCATTTTCTAATTCATGAAGCTCATTCTCACCATGACCTGGCAAATGGGCTATTTCTCTTCACCAACACACTGCTTCTCCTTGGCTTCTCTTTTCGTATCTATTCCCTATTGTTCACCCCACCAGCTCTCTCCTTCTTGACCTTCCCCTGGGCTGTTGTCTTTTGAAAACAACATGACTATGTCAAGTCATGGGGGCTGGGGAGTGGATTGTAAAGACACAGCACAGTGGGGGCCTGGGATCCCAAGAGAACCCAGGAAAGGTAAACTGTTGAGCCTCATGGACATTGGAATGGACTTTGAGATTTGGCCAAGCAAGATGGTTTATTGGTTCAACTGTGGACTCTGAAGTCCAACAGTCTGGGTTTGAGATCTGGTTCCTCACTTATGAGTTGCCTGAGCTTGAGCAAATGGATTAAGCTTCCTTTCCACATTTGGGAGATAAGATAAAGATAAAACAGAATCTATAGGGTTATTGGGAGGCTAAATGCAACGATATATATAAGACATTTGGCCCGGTGCCTGGAAAATGGAAAGTGCTCAGTGAAGGCAGGTGGGTTTTGTGCTTGAAGTCCATCCGGGAACCAGATCACTGAGCCCTACCCAAGGTATGAGTTGATGGATCCTTATTCCTTATCACCATTTCCACTACTCATTGACTCCATCTCCATTTCTCTGTGTCTTCTCTAGGTTCTCCTCTGTCTACCTATTGATTCCTTCCTTATATTTCTGCTTCAAATCTTTTGGCTCGGCCACTGCTCATGGTAGCACCTCTTGGACAGCATTTCTCTCCCCCTCAGCAGCTCCTATTGGCTGTCCTTGGTCAAGAGTGACCTCTGGACCAATCATCCATGGCACACAGGAGAGGGGCCTATGGTACATGCACTGCGCTGCCCCTTTCCAGGGTGGAGAGGATGGGGAAGGAGCCTGTGGTCATGGATTGAGCCCCTATGTATGCGTGGTGTCACATGTCCCCTCTGCACTTCTACTTCCTAAAGCACAGATGGGAGGAAATGAACCTTGTCTAAGCTCTACCCTGTACCAGACTCTGTGCATTTACACATAACCCTCACCCATTCAGGGCTGGAGCTTGGGGGCCATTCCTCCATTTAAAAAAATACTAAGGGGCACCTGGGTGGCTCAGTAGGTTAAACATCTGACTTTGGCTCAGGTTGTGATCCCAGGGTCCTGGGATCAGGCCCTGCATCGGGCTCCCTACTCGGCGGAGGGGTGCGAGGAGGCTGCTTCTCCCTCTCCCTCTGCCGTTCCCCCTGCTTATTCTCTCTCTCTCTCTCAAATAAATAAAATCTTTAAAAATTATAATTAATTAATTAAAAATGCTAAAAGTTGTACTTTATAACTGCATTGGTATAAAGATGAATAAAATCTGAGCTGGATTCATTATTATATATTTAATATTTATTATTCTCTTCTGTTTTTGCACAAAAAAAAGACATGAAAGTTGCAACATTATCACGGGCCCCTAACAGTTTCGGGGCCCTAGGTACTGCATCTACTGGGCCTAATGGAGAGGTCAGCCTTGCACCCATTACATAAATAAACAGAGTCTCGTCACTGGGCTAATTGTCTAGCACAAGCGCTGCATCATTCCCCAAAAAAGCAATGGAATTTTCAGAGGATCTTCCCCCCAGTAATTACAGGGAACCAGGATTAAAAGGATTCTTTCTTCGTTCCTTTTACACCAGGACTTGGGAGGAGAAGACAGAGGCACTGGACATGCTAGTTGAAAGGGCTATGCCTACGCAAAGACCAAACTCAGCTTATTTCAGTTTCTGAGAACAACAAGAGGTGGTACACATCTCAGGGCTCCCTTTTCGGACAGGTCCCTTTGGGTGGCAGTGCAAGGCTCTGGTTAGACAGCAGCCCCTGGAGTGTTGGGACTCCAGCCTGGGCCCTTCCTGGCTGCAAAGCTTCGGGCAAGCTACCCTCACTCCACCTCAACTTCTGTGAACGTAAAATGCTCCCAGAGTGCAGGATTTTTATGAGGATTAAAAGGAAAAACTCATTTGTAGCATAGTGAGATCTCAAGAAATATTAGCTATTCATTACGATTAGTGGCTCCCAGAGACCGAGAGGCTGTCTGCACACGAGGGCAAGGAGGGACCTGGTCTGTTAGCCATGTCTGCCAATGACAGCTCATTTATTCTGTATCCGCTACCCCAAGAGCAGGCTTGGGGTGAGACCAGCAGACCACGACAAGGACGACATTCACAAGAGCCTGCCTCTTGTGTATCCTGTAGATAGGTCCCGGGCTGCCTACCTGACTCACGCTATTTCGTTTCATTCTCCCAAGCCAACGGTGAGGTAGACATTACTGGTTCCATTTCACAGCAGATGTGACAGCAGAGGGGAAGCAGCAGCTGTGGGGACTGTCCTCCCTTTGGCTCTTCCCTTTCTAGCTGGATGGGGAGATGGAAGTGGACATACGTGAGAGACAGCCCGGACTTCAGGGAAAACCCGGCTTGGTGTTAAATTAATTCACACATTTCCCAACTCTGTGGGTAGGTACTTTGTGGATGCATCACCAATCCAAGGAGAGTGGTTCCCAGCTGCTGTTAAAATAGAATCTAGGACTTCCTGGTCGCATCACATTTCTCAGACTTGGCAAGAGCAGCTCCAGAGCTGTGAACAGAGCTTAACCCTTTCCCCTCTTTCTGTGAGCCAATGGGGCCCATGAGTGCTCGCTTTCACCCAGGTTTTGGAGTGGTTTTTGCCACAGCTGCCGAGGACAAGAGCAGCAGCTGTGGAGAGATTTCTAGAGGATGTTCACATCTCCTCCTCTCAAAAGCTCCTGCAAAGCATGTGGGGTATCATTTAGAAGCCCTTGCCCTGCATCTCTGAGTCCAGCCCCCACCCACCTCTCACAGCTCAACCCCCGCTCTCTCTTGTTCTCTGTTGATATTTAGCTGCTCCCAATTCCTCAGTAGGCCATTCTGTTTTTCCATTCTGTTTTTCCAGACACACCTCTCTGTGGGATGGTCCTCCTCCCCAGCTAGCCACCTGCTTTTCGATGCCCTGCTCTCAGGTGCCCTTTCTACCAGCAACTCTTCTCTTCCAGAAATCTACTGTTGCATAATAAACCACTCTCACACTTAGCAGTTCAAGGCAACAATTTAGTATTATTGTTCATGGTTACGCAAAGTGCTGTGGGTTGCCCGAGCTCAGCTGAGTGCTCTCGCTCGGGGTCCTTTATCCAGTGGCAGCCAGATGACCAGGGCTGGGGTTCTCTGAAGGCTCAACTGGGCTGAGCACCCAAGATGGCTCCTTCATGCACCTTCCCATTGCTTGGCTGAGACAGCTGCTTGGTGGGTATCTTTCTGTCTTCTCATGAGGCCTTCACAGAGCTGGTTGGGATCCCTCATAGCACATGGTCTCAGCATACTCAGACTTTTTACATGATAGCTGGTCTCTCCCAGAGCATGTGTTCATGAGACCAAGGCAGAAGCTAGGTTTTTTATGTCCAAGACTCAGAAGTCACACAGGGTCACTTCCACTGACTTCTATTGCTTACACCAGGCAGCCCAAATTCAATACACAGAAGGCCTACACAAAGGTGTCTTTGCTGAGCCATGAGGGTCACTGGGAAGCCATCTTGAAAACTGGCTACCACTTTCCTGTCTCTGCCCTTCTCCGTGCTCCCATGGGATGCACGTATGCCCCCTAGCTCAGCACCTCTCTCGTGGCACTATGCATGCTTTCTTTTTTGTTTCCCCACTCCACTATGAGTACCTCTGGTTGGTTGGTTTTGAGCCTTTGGTGCCTGGTTTAGTGGCTGGCTCTCATGGAACACAGCTTCATTCATGAATGGTGCTGTGATCCAGAGCTCTGCCTGCCTCCAGTCTACTCCAGACTCCAATCAAACGGTGCTCTCACCTTCCAACTGAGGAGGGCTCCCCTGAAACCCAGCCCCGGTCCAGTCCAGTTGCTGTCCAGACAACACAGAACCAAGCATTTCCTTTTTCCTCTTTTGACAACAAGTTAGTTCAGTTCCTGAAAAAGACAACAACTGGCAGCCCCACGCACTGAGGAACATATGTCTTCCTCCAGAGGGGCCCCTGTACACCAAGAAGCATGGGCAGATTCTGAAGATGGTAGTTGAGTGTGGTCAAGTATGGATACCCGGCTGTGGACCTCACCTCCCGGGGACCAATCCCGCCCCTATAGAAAGAGTCGAGTGGGGAGGATATTTCCTCAAAAAATCACCTCCTTGCACAATCCGACCATTTGACAACGTGCCTGGTTTCAAGCTTCAGTTCAGCTTAAGTTCTTCCATCTTTACTAGATCTGGGGTAGACTGGTGTGGGAAGAAGAGTGAAGAGAAAATTTATCTTGATAATGGAGACCAAGGGAAGGATTATGGGATGAATTAGGAGAGAAGAGAAATGAGAAAAAAAAATGTCTTCCTTCAACAGGCTATTAGGGAAATGCTGGCTAGCTCCTGCCTTTAGAAACCATACTCACTCCCCTTTCTCCAAATCATGGCCCCAATCTTCTTCTTTGCTAACAATAACAAATATAACAAGAGCTGACAATCAGCAGTGTTTACTATATGCCAGGGACAGTGCTAAGCACTTTTTGCATCTTACCCCTTTGAATCCACTCCCCTTCTGGGAGATTGTTGTCTCACCCATCCCTCCCTCCCCCCCTCCTCAAGTGTACACAAGAAATTAAGAGATCTTCAGAGAGATTGAGGAATTGAGGAATTGAGCAGAGATCAAAGGCTTGTAAGTGGCAGAACCAAGTTCTTGTGCTGGTCTGTCTGCCTGTAAAGCCTTGAAACTCAAAATTGGTCTGACGGTGCCAACATCACCTGGGAACTTACTGGAAATGCCAATTCTCAGGCCCCATATAAGACATGGATCAGAATTTGCCTTTGAACATGACCAGGTGATTGTTTCACATTGGAGTTTGAGTGGTCTCAGCCTCTGTCCTCCAGAAGGTAGCAGTCCTGAGAACATTGTTTTGGCACACCAGCATCAGCTGAGCCTCGGCTGACTGGTGCCTATTATCCAGCGCATATTAGCAAAAGCACATGTGACTGGTTATCTCCAAATGGGGCCTGAAAATACAACAAACCCCAGGTCACTACTATCAGGCATTGTTATTGGGATGACTCTTTCTGTATCCTCTCAAGATAACGTAGAAAGAAACTCCCTTTTTTTTTCTTTTCAATTATTTTTCTAATAATATATAATTTACATGCAGCAAAGTGCTCAAATCTTAGTTATGTAACCACCACCCAGATGAAGATAGCCAACATTTCCAGCACCCTAGACAGCTCCTTTTCCAATCAACCCCTTCCTCTTCTGAAGACTACCCTCCTAAATTCACTTCACCTAACTTTGAACTTCAAATAAATAGAATGATGTGGAATGTTTTCTCTTGTGTCTATCAGCCATGAGATTGTTGTGTTATCTCAACATTTCGTTCGTTGTGATTGCTCAGTACTAGTTTGTGTATTCTAGGGTTGATGGACATTTGGTTGTTTTTTGGTTTTTGCTATTATTAAAGATGCTGTGACCATTTTTGTACATGTGTTCAGGTGGACATATGCACTCATATTCTCTGAGATAAATGCACAAGCATTGAATTGCTTTATTCAGCATACAGTAGGCTTTATTAGTTGCTGTCAAATAGTTGTCCAAAGCTGTACCAGTTTTTACTTCCACCGAAAGCAAGGGAGAGTGAGGACTCCTCTTTAGTTCTAGGTGTATAGCTAGCCAGGATTCCATTATTCTGTACTGAGTTGTTCTCCTTTGAAAAAGGGAAGGAGAGATTTGCTCCTGATTTCCTATCTAAGAGATGATGGCCTTCCACATCATCCAAAATCAATAGATTGCTCGTGTGTGTTTGTCTGACGTCAGATATCAGAGGCAGAGCCTTTTTATGGCACACAAGAAAAGACACTTGATCCCAACAAGCTGCGACAATTGAAACTTTATAGCTTCTGCTCACATTAGAAAAAGGTCCCAAAGATAGAATCAACCTTTACAAACATATGGGGCAAATTTCAGGGCAGTACACGGGGAATTCAAGTCACAACTCATATTAATGATAACCTGAAATAATAGCAGCTGCATGGGTAACTCCTGCACGGCAAGCAGAAACTACACCCCTGAGGTCTTCTCCACATCAGAGGCCATATATTAACACACACACTTCCCCTCTGGGATCCTCCAGTTTACTAGAAAGAGCCAAGACTTGGGTCTCAGAAATAAGGGCTCAGGGCACAAAGTCCGTGCTAATTGTTCACTGAACCTCAACCAGCCATTTAGCCTATCCATGCCACAGTGCCCTTTCTAATAAAATGAGCGGCCCAACCTCCAGACCACACTTTTCCCCTCCCTGACTCTTAGCCAATACTTTCTTTTTTCCACTCATTCAGAGAATCTTTTTATTTTGAAATCATTTTAATCCTACAGAAGAATTGCAAGAATAGAAGACACTCCTTTACCCTGTTTTCCTAGGTTCCATGGTTAATATTTTGCCATTTTTGTTTTATCACCTCTTCTGTCTAACCAGGATTTTTTCCCAGAAACATTTGAGGTTCATTGTAGACACCAGGTGCCATTACTCCTAACACTTCAGCGCCAATTAAGAGAAAATGGGATTTTATCTAATATCAATGAAACACTATTATTTCATGTACAGCCCACATTCAAATTTCACCAATTGTCTGAACAGTCTGTTGTAGTGCTCCTGCTTCTCCCCACCCAGGACTGGTTTGGGATCATGCATTGCATTTAGCTGTCATTGTTGTATAGTCTGTTTTCATCAGACACTGTGTTTGAGCCTTTCTTTTTCTTTCATAGCAGTGTCATTTTGAAGACTGCAGACCACTAGTTCCACAGAATGCCCTTGGACTTGTCACTCTACTCTCTTGCCACACTCAGATTTGCATATCTCCCCAGAAATGATGTTTTCTTTCTACCAGGCTTTCATCTGAGCTAGCCCTTCCACCTGGAAGGCCCTTTTTTTTTCTTTTCTCATGGGAAGTCCCCATTCAACCTTCTCGAGACATCTCTTAACGCCCTCTAAGGCATGGACAGAAGCTCCCTCTATGGGCTCCCATAGCCCCCCAAGTGTAGCTCATCTGATCATTTACCAAACTGTGCTGTGTGTGATGAGGATTCACTGACCACTACCCTAGTCGGGACTCTCCCATCTGCCCAGGTCAGGAACCCCCTAACAAGTACGGGCATGAAAGTTTTGCACGCTCGCCCTTCACCACCGTATCACCCACTCTATGCCGAGGGCTCCTCTTTGACTCAGGGTTAACCTGGGGCATGCTCGGACAGAGCTCTCCTGGTTCTGTCAGAGGGGCCTGGCCAGCCAGTACTGGGGAAGCCGTCTGTAGGTGGAACAATGCTGTAGATAATGGCACATCAACTGGGGTATATGTGATAATGACAAAAATAAGAGCAGGAGTTTTAATAGCAGGCATGTAGCACTTACTCTGTGCTATGTCTAAATTATTTACTGATAATAAATCATTTGCTGCTAGGAGGTAGATATTTTAGAAATGTGTTGGAGGTGACTTGTACTGGTTCACAAGAGCCAATTGTTAAATATTTATGAATTTCACCATCTGGTGTTTAAACCATTGATCGCTTGCAATTGACCACTGTGGGAGTATTTATCCCACAGAAATCAGCAAATGCTAAAAATTATGGCTTTGATGAGGGAGGTGTGGAGGGGAGGAGAGCTGATTGACCAGCACACTGGATATTGTTATTAACCCCATTTTATAAATGAGGAAACTAAGGCATAGAAAAATCATTTACCTTGCTGGAGGTCACATGGTATGTTCGTTGTCTACTGCTGCATGACAAATTGTCCCCAAACCTAGTGGCTTAACACAACAATAAATATGTATTATTTCTTACAGTTTCTGTGGGTTGGGAGTTCAAACAGGGCCTGGTAGGGATAGGTGTCTCTGCTCCATGCTGTCTGGGGCCTCGGATGGAAGCGTAGAACGCTGCGGCCTGGAATAATTTAAAGGCTTGTTCACGTACATGTCTGGCAAATAATGCTAGCGGCTGCCTGGAGCCTGGTGAGAGCTGTCAGATGGAATGCCCAGATGCAGCCTCTGCATGTGGCCTTGACTTCCTTACAACATGGTGGCTGGGTTCCAAGGGCAAGTGTCCCTGGAGAGAGAGAGTACCAGGTGGAACCTAGACCCTTCTTATGACTTATCCTTAGAAGTCACACAGCATTCCCTCTGCCTACTACTTTGGTCAGGGAAGTCACAAGCCTCTGTCTGTGTCCAAGGAGAGGGAGTAGAACCATCCTTCTCAGTGAAAGTGCCAGTCACATTGTGAGAAGAGCCTGAGGCATTGGCGGGAGTTGGGGTTGCAGCCATTTTTGGAAGATATAGTCTGACACAGTAAGGGATAAAGCTGAGATGTGACTTAATAGTCAGGCTCTGGAGTTCACGCTTGTAACCAACCAGCTACACTTGCTCCAGAGAAGGGGAGCAGTTGGCTGGAGAGGAGAGCAGCCTCACAGAGCACTGAGTATGGGACCAGAGCTCCATCTCTTGTCTACCCAGTCCTACTCAAACCCCTTTCATAGACATCCATCTCAGGGGCTCAAGCTCACTCCAGTCCATTCTAACACCTCCCTTTTATCCACATCCTAATCCTGTTTTGTTCCCAGTAGATCTTGGGAGCCATTAAAACCAGTGCCAGGGGCACCTGGGTGGCTCGGTGGGTTAAAGCCTCTGCCTTCAGCTCAGGTCATGATCCCAGGGTCCTGGGATCAAGCCCCGCATTGGGCTCCCTGCAGGGAGCCTGCTTCCCCCTCTCTCTCTGTCTGCCTCTCTGCCTACTTGTAATCTCTGTCAAATAAATAAAATCTTTGGAAAAAAAAAAAAAACCAGTGCCAAAATCCCTAGTTACCAGAAATCTGCCTCTGCGTTCCCTCCTTCCACCGCTCTGGCATTGAGATGACATCCTTGCCTGCACTCTGTCATGAGTACCTTCCTGGAGGAGGGCTTACCTTCCTTCCAAAAACAGGCCAAATTCTTCTAAAGAATTTGTAGTAAAGAAAAAGAAGAACATAAAGTTGTGGTTTCCTGAGGGCAAGTTGAATAAATGTGTTCTAAACTTTTTTCCTCACTAGACTCTTTGGGTCTTACTTACTCACCCTGTTGCCTCGGGGCCTGCCAAGAAGTGGGTGCTTTATTTATTTTATGAGTATATTGATAAAAAGAGCAAATAGGTTTTGAAGGGCTGCTCTGTACCAGGTAATGTCCTAAATGCTCCACAAGTATGGGCTAATTTAATCCTCACAAAAACTCCATAAAGTAGGATCAGCATAATCTCCATTTTACAGGTGGGAAAATACACATCAGGAATAATGTGTCCAAAAATCACAGAGCTAGTAACTGGTAGAGTCAACCATAGTACCTTTCTTGACAAAAGGTAGTGAAGGAAGGAGGGAGGGAGGGAGTGGTAGGAGAGAGGGAGGGACGGGAATATAAATTGTATCCCAGACCAAGGAACTCTCCTAATGAAATGTGAATGTTGTTATTTGGAACATCACTCAAAACTTTTCCTACCACACTGCCTGAAATTCCCACTTTTACATTCATGTCTTTGGATTAAGTTCCCTAGATTATAAGTAACCTTCAACAAAGATAGCATCAAGACATGGCAAGCTCTTGCATAAGTTAGTATGTTCTACTTTGCACTCTGGCAGTGTTCTGAGACTTTGGACTGTCAAAATGGCAAGTATGGGGAGATGGAAGGGAAAGCATCCATCCCTTGACCAAAGTTAAGGGTATGAGCAATGCTTTGCAGAAGAAAAGGAAAGAAGCCCTAAACTCTCTGTTTAGATGAGGTAGCACCTCAGGGGACAGCCCAATAACAAAACATTCTTCCCAGAGAGGCGTGTAAGAAAAGGTAGGGCTCTTGGAGCAGGGTAAAGAGAATCCCCAAACTCTTCAGCTACATCAGAGTTCGGACAGAGCCTCCTGCTTCCAGGCGAAGGCTGAGGGGCAGAGGCTGCTAAGATTTATTGATAAGAGAAGCCTAGAGAGGAGATTGCAGAATTGTAAGAGAGGATTAACTCAGGGACGAAGTAACAAGAGAAAAAACAAGGATTACGCATCAGTGACAAGTGGGCCTTGGTGGAAGTCTCACATAAATTGGGCAGCAAAAGAATGAGAAACCTGGGGGCCAAAGGTTGAGTTGCCAAAGCCAGAAGCCACTGCCAAACTCGCCTCGGAGAATCCGCAGAGGCTGACCTCTGGTTATCCCATGTCAGACAAGAGACTTGTTCCTGAAAAGTGGTATGCAAGTCAAAGGGAGGCATGTTACAAACCCGAAGGGAGTGAATCACTTCATTGGTGTGGGTTCTCTGAGAAGCAGCCCCGAGAAGGATTTAAGTGCAAGTGGTTTATTGGGAGCTGAAGGGGAAATGAGCAGAGATGTGGAGACATGAGACAGGCAGGACAGGTAGTTAACAAAGGGTGAGTTATCCGTCAGCAACCATGGGAGGCAACTGAAGCTTAATCCCATAGGCATTTTTGCAGGTGCTAGAGGCCTGCAAAACCACACTCCTAGAAGCCCAACAATAGGGGATTATATAAACAAATGACAGGCTATGCTTTCAACAGAAAGCCATGGAGAAAGAGAGAGAGAATTTAAAAAAGTGATTATTTACAAGTAATTTTTCACACCAAACAAAACTCATATGTCTGCTCTTTCTCAGATTTTTCCAGAATGCACACAGGTTACTTGCTGAACAAAAATGGTGGACACTCCCCGAAAAGGAAAAAGTGCAGCTCCTAAAAGTTAGAGGAGAATTTGCTAGATAAAAGAATTCTAAGGCTGGACACCTGGGTGGCTCAGTTGGTTAAGCAGCTGCCTTCGGCTCAGGTCATGATTCCAGCGTCCTGGGATCGAGTCCCACATCGGGCTCCTTGCTCGGCAGGGAGCCTGCTTCTCCCTCTGCCTCTGCCTGCCACTCTGTCTGCCTGTGCTCGCGCGCTCTCTCTCTCTCTCTCTCTGACAAATAAATAAATAAAATCTTTAAAAAAAAAAAAAAAGAATTCTAAGGCAAATCCTCCTGAAAAACAAAAAGCTCCCTCCAGTAAGGTCAGCACAGTTTCCCAGTTTATGTGTGGTACAGAAACACGGCTTGAGGAAGGGTGGGATATTTCCATTCAGGCAGTTGGCTTCCAGGCAGCGCCACCTCTTCCTGGTACCGGAGAAAGCCAGAAAATTGCTGGGTTTAACAGTCACACAACTCCTGAGTCCAAGCTGTTCTCCTGGCCACCTGCGTCATCTCAAGATGGGGCACCACCACTCTGTGCACCCCCCAGTCCAGGTGTGGCCTCCAAAGAGTCAGTCTGGTGTCCATCTTGCCCTACCTTTTCCATCAGGACTGCAGTCCAGGGCCTGGCATGGCAAGCTGGAGTCTGTCTCCCCAACGCCTAATTGAGCGGAAGCTGAGTAATCGTGACAGATCTTATCGGGCAGGGCCGGCTCAGTGTCACCGTGGGACAGACTCTTCTCCCTGAGAAACCAAAGTTACATGCCCCATGGGAGTGTGGGAAAATCCCACCATCTGGGGCCATTGAGTGCCTTCCTGTCGGATGGTGGCCATGGTGGTTTTGAATATTCCTGTACAGTCTGGGGCGGGGGTCTTGAATCATCTGAGGATCATGATGGGGGATGCATTACCCTTCTGCGAGCTCCAGATACAAAGACCCTGAACTCCAGACACAGCAGGAAAGCAGGCCCGGTGCCTCTTGGCCCTTTGCCCACCAACCTAATGGATCTTTCCTTCATCGGGGCACCAACCTCCTTGCTCCTTGATCCTCCTCCACTCCTCAAGTGGCCAGTCCCACCTATCCCCTACTTCTCACACATATACATTATATCTCCCTCCTCTTCAAAACTTTCCATCAAAGTGCACCTTTTCTCAGTGCCTAGGTTCAGCCTGATAGTCACAGAAGATAAAGATCTAATCAACCAAGTCATACTAAGTATTAATGAATAAGAAAACCTAATTTATTAGGCCAACGGAACAAATCCCCAACAGCTAAATTTTACCATTTGGTAGTAGGTCAGTAAGCAGAGATTTGTTTTGTTTTGTTTAATCCCTCCCTAGGGGGAAAAAAAAAATCCCAAACCAGATCACTTAGCAACAGAGAACTGGGTTCTCAAAGTAAAAAGAAACACTGCCAACCAGAATCTCACAGATGCATAGCCTACTGGAACTTTAAGGGAATTCGGAGACTACATAATAATAATAATAATAACAATAGTAAACATGTATTGAGTAAATTTTATGCTGTACCAATTATGTTATCTGATTCAATGCATACAACAATCTTAGGAAGTACATGTGGTGATTCTCATTCCCATTTAATAGATGAAGAAATTGGAGAGGTAAGTAACTTTCTTAAAGCTATAGTGCAACTAAGCAAGCTGAACCCTGAAAGTCTGGCTTCAGGCTCTAGACTCTTCTATTATGCATTACTGTCTTCCACCTACTCTTCAAACTGAGATTGTATGGGATTGGAGGTGGGAAGAATGATGAGTGAATGGCCAAGTCCAGACTCTCCCTCCTTCTTGGCACAACTTCTCTTTCACCAGAAAGCAGGAAGTGCAATTCTATGAGTCACAGAGGGCACGGGGATACAGCAGAGATCCTGAGAGTTACTTCTAACTACGTGGTATTTAAATGTCTTTTCACCATGATAGCTTTTGTTCAAGTGAAATGTTACTTGGACATCCAATATAACCTGCAAATAAAAAGTTGAGTTACTCTGGTTGAAGTTGGGAGGGGCAGCCCAAACTTGAATCTTGACCTTCCGTTGGCTCCTGCGGCTCTTCTGTGGAGGGCCAACAACTTGAAAAGCACATTTTGAAAATCACTCCCTGCTACAGATTGCAAAAGTGGCCAAAGCTCTTTGTAGCTCTTTCCATCAAGAGGTGGAGTCCATTTCTCCACTCCTAGCATTGGAGTTAGACTTGCTTTCAGCAGTGGAACGCTGTAGAAGTAATGTCATCTAAGTCCAGGCCTCAAGAGACTTTACACTCTCCTGTACTCGTTTTTGGAGTCCTACCACCATGTGAGCAAGTTCAGGCTGGCCTGCTGGAAGAGAGAGTGCATTGGACTCAGTCATCCCAGCCAAAGCCATCGTGGTCATCCCAACCATCCCATGGCCTCAGTCATCCCAACCAAGCCAACTGACCAGTTGACCATGCCCACCTGAGAGCAGCCAAGCCCAGCCCAGACTAGGGGACCGAGCAGCTGAGGTAAGCCCAAAATGCTGACTTACAAATCTGTGAGCTAAGTAATTGGTCTTGTTTTAAGCTCCTAAGTTTTGGAGTGGTTTGTTGGGCAGGAACAACTAACTGATACAGTTTCCTATAGAAAAATGTCAAAATGATACCACTACCTTCCTCTCAGGTCTCAAAATGTGGTGAAATGGCATAGTAAGGAGTCCCTCCCCAGAGCATGCCCTAGCTGTACCAGTCCACCTGTGCCTTCGGATGTGGTAGGCCAAGGAGACGAATGTCCCTACCTGCCCTAACTTCAAACAGAATTATAACGACTGAGAGGAAAAACAAAAAAACAAAAAACAAAAACCACTCCATAACTTGGCCCCAACAGGGCTAAACTTCCATCTAGAGAATTCTGTTCAGAATTCATCTGTGTGGAAAAAGAGAATTTTCATGTTCCCCAAAGGTGCCTCCAGGCTCATGGCATTCTCAAAGCCTGGGGTGGGGAAATAAGTGGCAGAGAGAAGGAGAGAAAGTCTTAAAGGTTAAATCTAGCACATTAAAGTTGCTCAGAAAATGCAAAAAAAAAAAAATGTAAATGAAAATTTTCAGCCACAGTGGGAGAGATCCAGGCCCAAGGCCCTGGGATGATCTTTCAGACTGTCGGGCACACTGCAAAGCTGTCTCCATTTATTTACTTCTAATTGAAAGCTGGCGTGCTGAGGGTTCCGCCACCCAGGCATGAAGTGTAGCCATCCGTGAAAGATCTCCCAAGACCTCTCCCTTTGCAGAGCATCCTTCATGTGCTTAAAAGGGAAAATGTCATGCGGACACTAAATTAAAACTCAGTTTTGTCTTTGAAAAATAGATTCAATCCTCAGTAGGGTGTGGCTGGAGAGATACCAGCATTAGCATAATTTCTTAGGGCACTTTATAGGCCAATCAGGAAAAAAGGATATTCAGAAGTCTGCCAGGAAAAAAAAAAAAAAGGTCTCATGGGATCCACACATGTTAATTCTCACAGATCGATAGTCTTGGGACTCACAGTTCACAATGGGTGGTTTTCTCAGGGAGATTTTACCTCTTACAGGGTGGTTTTGACACAGTTGATCAGCTGGTGGTAAATACCATACAGAAAAAGCACATTGACGTGCTTTCGAGACTGTTAGCCATATACAAGTTCATTAGTTTGCCCACTCACTCCCTTCGTTTATTCTGTACCTGGTTTTTGGGTCCCCGAGGGGTGCAGGGGCCAGTTTTGGCTACTGGACATATAACTGAATGAGATAACCCCCCTCAAAGCCCGCAGTCTACCAGGAAGGAGAAACAGGCCAACAAGTTAAGATGGTTCTCCATTTACATAAGGGCTCCCTCTGGAAAACCTTCTGTGAGTCAGTTTTGGACATAAGCCAGAATCATTCATAACTCTGGACCCATTCAGCAGGTATCCATGCAGTGGCAGCGGAGACTTCTGAGAACACACAGGGCTGCCTCCTTGGGCTCCTGCCTTTCTTCTTAAGCAAACTTTACCATCAGCATGTAGAGGTGAAGAACGTGGGCACTGGAATCAGGAAGACCTCTGGCTATTGGCTCTGTCTGACCATTGGTGTGATCTTGGGCAAGATGCCTGACTCTCAAACCTGTTTCCTCATTGGTAAAATGAAAACAAAAGCAGTACCATAGCAGAGAATGCCTAGCTTATGTTATTCTTCCTTCCTTCTTAATAACAGAGTCTTGGAATTACTGAGGGCCACAGTGAACTCAGCTTAAAGACTACCTTGACCAGCTTCCCTTGTAGCTAGGTGTGGCCAGGAGAGCAATCTCTGGCCCATGAGATGTAAAGGGAAGTTGTTGGGTGGAATTTCTGGGAAAGCACTGACTGCAAAGCATGTTTATACAGCAAGCTGGCACTTTAAAAAAATCTGTTGAATTTCTTTATTTTTTTCTATGTCAGGAATATAGACATAATGGCAGGAGCTACTGCAACCATACTGGACCATGAGGTAACCTTGAAGATGAAACCCATGGAGAAAAACAGAAGAAGCCAGAGATTCTGATGATCATGAAACTACTATTAAGCCCATGGCTACCAAGTTACAGGTTTTTTTGTGTGTGAGAGAAAAATTGTGTCTTTTAAAATAACCATTATTTCTGGTCTCTTACTAAGAAACTGAAGGCAATCCCTCATACAAGTAGCTATGAGTGTTACAAGGAATGGAATGAAACCATTTGTGTAGAGCAGTGAGCCAAGTGCATCACCCACAGTGAACTCAGTGAAGAGTTCACACTGTCATTATACACATAAGAAATATTTACATTGTCTTGGTCAGCTCAGGTTGCTATAACAAAATACTAGACTGGGTGATTTACACAGCAGGCATTAATTATTTTATGGTGCCGGTGCCTGAGAATTCCAAGTTCAAGGTGCTGGTCAATTTGATTTCTGGAAAAGGTCCTCTTCCTGCTTGCAGATGGCTAACTTCTTGCTGTGGCTTCACATGGTACAGAAAAGGAGAGAGTTCTGGTCTCTGTTCCTCTTCTTAAAAAGACACCAATCATCTCATCAGGGCTCCACTTTCATGATATCATCTAAAACTAATGATCTTCCAAAGACCTCATGTCCAATACCATCACATTGGGGCTTATCAATTCCTTGGACATCATTCATAACACACATGGACATCAGTTCATAACACACATGGATCCTAGCAGAAGCTTTAATTACAGTTGTTTTGATTAAATTAGATTAGCATGAATAGGAAACTTCTTGGATTATAGCTAAGAATCCTGAGGTTATGATAAAGGGAAGTCAGGATCCTGGGTAAATGAAAGTTCAGTGTGATGACTGGGGATTCGAGATTGTATCCATAAGCCATTCTTCCTAGCAGCACTTAGATAGATGGGAGGGCCCACCATTCATCAAAACCACTACTAATTCATGAGAGTAAAACCACATCATCTGATTAAAGAAAGAAGAACTCAAATAATGAAATCAATGGTCAAACCACATATCCATCTTGTGTTTCCCTCTTTGCTTCATAGATGACCAAAGCAACAGCAGGAGACCTTATGGAGTACTTGCCCTGTGCCAGGCTCTGTTCTAGGTCTTGCCTTGCAAGAGTCAGTCAGGGCCAACAAAAACAGAGTGCACACTCAAAATGGGAATTTTGAGAGTTCAATAGAAATGCCATTTGTAAAGCTGTGGACAAGACGTAGAGAAACCACAGAGAGAGTGCAGCACCTGGGGGTCAGTAACAATGGGGCTGTCACCCCCACTCCCCAGCCTAAAGCCATAAAGACACAGAGCAGTTACCAGATCCCATAGAGGGCCAACAGCCAAAGGCCAGGGCCTTTAATGGCAGGACACAGCCAGCTCACAATGACCCTACAGAAATGAACCTGACCTCACTCTTCTCCTGCTCCAACCTCATGTTTTTGATGGGCCGAAACCTTTCAGAAACTCGAAAGCAGTGTCACCCATGACCATTCAGGTCAGCCTCTCAGACACAGCAGGATGGAAAAGGGTGAAGAGTGAATCTTCATGGGGTCATGGCCTTATTCTTTTCATCTTCCACCACCTTATGAGGTAGACATTATTATTACCTCCATTTTACAGAAGAGGAAACTGAGACCAAGAGAGAGAGAAGGAGATACTGAAACCATTTATGTAGTTAAAATATGTAATTTTATAAAGATGTACAACTTGGATTCCCTAGAATGAGACAGAAAACTCCTATTACTGAAGCTACTCAAAATAAGGTATTTCTATTAAATGTACACAACTTTACATCAGGGCTTAATAGCCCACACCCTTATGAGATGCATACCATGATTATTTCTATTTTACTTTGAAGAAGCAGAGGCTTAATGAGGCTAATTAAATCAGACAACCTCTAGGATCCTCTGAAATCAAAATAGTCTTTAATTCAGTGATTACTTAAACCATTGCTTTTGACTCAGAAAAGTACAAGAAGCCCCCACTTACAGATCAAAAAGGAAGAAATAAAATTGTCCCTATTTTCAGATGACATGATGGGCTACATAGAAAATCTTAAGGAATCTAGAAAAACCTCCTACAACTAATAAATGAGTTCAGCAACTTTGCAGGATAAAAGATAAACATACAAAATCAATTATATTTCTATATACTAGCAATGAAAACATGTAAACCAAAATAAAAAATACAATATAATTTGAATTCACTAAAAAAAAAAAGAAGACGTAAATACATATAGATCTAACCAAACGTACAGAACTTTTTTTTTTTTTTAAGATTTTATTTATTTATTTGAGAGAGAGAAAGATTGAGAGTACAAGCTGGGTAAGGCAAAGAGAGAAGCAGACTCCCTGTTGAGCAGAGAGCCCAATGTGGGACTGGATATCAGGACTCTGAGATCATGACCTAAGCCAAATGCTTACCTGACTGAGACACCTAGGCATCCCCATTTATAGAACTTGTGTGTGAAAACTATGAAACACTGAAGAAAAGAAATCAAAGAACATTTACATAAATGGAGAGACATACCATGTTCATGGATGGGATGACTCAACAGGAGCAAAAATATCAATTCTCTCCAAAAGGATACACAGGGTTAATGCAACCTCTATCAAAATCCCAGCAAGACTTTTTAAAGACAATGGCAAGCTTATTTTAAAATTCATATAGAAAGGCAAAGAAACCAGAAAGCTAAATCAATTTGGAAAAAGAATACAGTGGGAGTAATCACTTTGGTTGTATGACTCATTATATAGCTACAATAATCAATACTATGTGCTTTATTGGAGGGACATACCCATAGATCAATGGAACAAAACAGAATCCAGAAATAGACCAACACAGGGCTAACTGATTTTTCACAGAGGTACTAAAGCAATTCACTGGAGAAAGAAGTCTTTACAAATGAAGATGGGGTAATTGCATACCAATAGACCAAAAAATAAAAAATAAATAAAATAACCTTGACCCATAACCTGTATCTCACACCTTGCATAAAAATGAACTCATAAATGATTATGTAAAACTCTAAAACTATTAGGAGAAAACACAGGAGAAAATCTTCAGGACTTAAAGCTTAGAGAAGAGTTCTTTTTTTTTTTTTAAATTTATTTATTTGAGAGAGAGACAGTCAGAGAGAGCATGAGCAAGGAGAAGGTCAGAGGGAGAAGCAGACTCCCCATGGAGCTGGGAGCCCGATGCGGGACTCGATCCCAGAACTCCAAGACCATGACCTGAGCCAAAGGTAGTCGTCCAACCAACTGAGCCACCCAGGCGTCCCTTAGAGAAGAGTTCTTAAACTTGAGATGAAAAGCACAATTCATAAAAGAAAAATCAATGGACTGGGCTTCACAAAATTTAAAACTTTTGGTCTGGGAAAGACATTGTGAAGAGGATGAAAAAGACAAATCACAGACTAGAGGGAAATACAAGCCACATTTCAGACTAAAAAAACTCCTATCTGGAATATATTAAAGACTTTTCAAAAATCAACAATAAAAGAATAAATAAGCCAATTAAAAAATGGGCCAAGGACATGAAGAGAAATTTCACTAGAGAGGATATATGGATGTCAAATAAACACATGAAAGGATGTTCAATATAAGTAGCCATTAGGGAAATGAAAATTAAGACCACAGTAAGACATCACTACACACCTATCAGGGTGGCTAAAATAAAAATAGAATGACACCAGTTGTTGACAAGGTTGTAAAGAAACTAGAACTTGCATACAGTGCTGTTGGGAATATAAAATAGCAGAGACACTCTTGAAAAGTTTGGTGGTTTCTTCTAAAATTGAGTGTGTAACTACCACACAACCCAACAATTATACGCTTTGCGGCTGATCTCAAGAAAAATAAAAATTTATGTCCGCAGAAAAGCCTGTAGCAGTTCCATTCATAACTATAGCAGGTTTATTCCTAATAGGCCAAAACTGGAAACAATTAAAATCTCCCCTAATAGGTGAGCAGTGAAACAAATTGTGTGATATCCATACCTTGGAATTCTACTGAGCAACAAAACAGAACAAACTACTGACACAATGAACAATTTGGATGGATCTCAAGGACACTGTGTTAAGTGAAAAGAGACAGTTTCAAAAGATTATATAAAATATATTTCCATTGATATATAACATTCTTGAAATGATGAAATTGTAGAGATGAAGATAGATTAATGGTTGCCAGGAAGGGATAGCAGGGAGGGGGGAATATGTGACTAAAAAGGTAGCATAAGGGAGCAGAATTATTTCTGATGGAACAATTTTATATGTTGATTGTAGTGTTGGTTACTGGAATCTGCACATAAGAAAATGGCTTAGAAGTGTACATACACATTGTACCAATGTCAATTTCCTGGTATTGACATTGTACTATAGTTATAAAAAAAATAAAAGGAAGTCTTCACCATCAACAAGAGAAATCTGTGCTGAATTTATGAAACTCTTTCCAATGAAATGTACCCCTTCAGTAAGTTTTTCCATTTGGAGACACTGAAGTGGTTAACATTAGGGAGAAGAGCACAGATAATCTAAAATCAGAGGCCATCATATTGTTCTTTCCCAATTGCGCTCCTGGCCATCATGCCCCACATTCCTTTTTTCATCCCTTCTCTGTAACCCAAAACTTTTTCGGTGGGAAAAACAAAAGCATTCCCTGAAACCATGACTTTTCAAGTATTGTTGGCCACTGTATTAGTTGGAATTCTGTTGGAACAAACTAGAAGAAATGCAACTCAAAGTGGCCGAAGTTAAAAAGGAAACGTATTGGTTCATGACCTATGCTAAGGTTGGCTTCAGGTATTAATTGATTCAGGGCCCAGAGGATGTCACAAAGAACAAGCTTCCCTCTATCTTGACTCTGTTTCTTGGTGTGGGCCCCCTTCTAAGCTCCATTTGACCACAAAGTGACTATCAGCAACAACCTGGACCACACCCTTCCAACAGCAAATCCAGCAGAAAAGCAGAATTCCACTTCAGTAATTCTACTGAATATTCTAGAATCTAGTCTCATGGGCCCTGACTGGCATGCCAAGGATCCTATGATCACTATAACCAAGGGAATGTAGTATTCCAATCAGCCAGGGTGGCGTTGGCCCCACCTACAACATGTGGACAGAGGCTGGATAAAGGAAAAGACCCCCAGAAGTATCAGGACTGCTGCTCAAAGAAGGGGTTTGGAACACAGGGAAGAACAGCCTCTGTCCACCATAGTCATCAATACCATCACCAGAAGGATGAACATAGGGATTTGGGGACATGTATGTAACCTGCTCCCTCCAACTTCCCCAGCAGTCTCCTCCCACCCCAGCCTTCCTTCTAACTTGGGGAAGGGGTACAAAGGTAGAATACATGCCCCTCAACACAATCACCTTCAGACTGTCACTCAATTCCTGGAGAATGCCTTTCGTGTCTTCAGTCTGAGTTGGAATGTCGCCTTCTCCATGAAGCCAGCCATCTCTAATGAAATCCACACTCTCCCAGCTACCCCATAAACAAAATTCTCATCTTCTGTGGACTCACAGTACTTTGTACATACATTATCTCCATTAAAGGGTTTTTTTCATATATCAAGGTTATTTATTTACACAACAGTCACTCATATTGTACATTCACACATGTACACACGCTTACACCTAACCAGATCAGAAGCTGAGAGTGGAGATTTGTTTTGTTCATTTTGAGTCCCTAACATGCTGTTTAACATGTGAAATTCCGAAATGTTGGATGGATGGATGGATGGATGGATGGATGGGTGGATGGATGGGTAAATGAATGAATGAAAGGCTTCTACAGCTCTTGACCATCAAGTACAAGTACCAGCACTTATGTGGACATTTAGTCCATCAATAGCATTTACCAAACTCCTACTATGTATACAACAGACACAAACAAATTGTTGAAAATAAAATTAAATCAGTAAAGGGAGAAGCAATCATATGCATATTCTGCTTGTTTTAAAATAGAAAAAGCTTGACATAAAGACAACAGGCATTGTTTATGGATTCTCATGAGAAGTAACACCGTCAGCTAGGGGAAAGCACACCCAGAAGGGCTAGGAAGCCACAGCGATGTCTGGAAAAATATGTGCTGAGTTCACTCCCTTGAACACAAATGCCCAACACAGTCCAAGCGCATAACCTTGAGTTGTGAAAGTGCAACTGAGAGAAGAACTTGAAAAGACAGAAAGCCCAGGGCTTGAGTCTTAACTCTGCCCCTTACAATGGAATCTGTCAGGTGATTCATCTATTTGGGGCCTCCATGTTCTCACCTGTAAAATGGGGATGATTACCCCCTGAGGTGTCTCGGTGGCTCAAGCCTTAACCTCCTTGCCGTCGCTGACTCCTTCCTTTCCTTCACGTGCAATCCATTATCAAACCCACCAGTGAAAGATTTCCAGAATCCAGGTACACCTCTCCCTGCTGTCACATTGGTCTGAGCCACCATTAACTATGACAAGTGCCCTTGGGATCCAGTTGCTAAGGTGACTTTTGTGAGCAGTGGAGCCCAGGTGCAAACAGTTGTCTGTTGGCTCCTGCATTGGGGAGGGGAGGGAGATGCATACCGTGAGGTCTGCCGTAGCTTCCTTGCTTCCTTAGCCCTGTCTTGGCCCTCCCAACCTCTTCATCATCCAGAACCCAGAGTGATGGTATAACACAGAATCAAGGCCTGGCCTCTGCTGCCCAAGCTCCAGAGGCTTCCACCACAGCCCAGGAAGTCTTCAGTGCCTGGCCCATCTTCTTCTCACCCCCAGTCTCTGCCCCGAGTGTTCCGTGACTCCAGCATGCTGGCCCTCAGTCCGCTCCCTGGGGGTGCAAGCGGGCTCGCACTTTGGAACTAAGCTCTCTTTCTTCCCTCTGTATCTTTGCAGCTTGATCCGTGGTGTCCCTCAGCTCTCAGCTTAGTGAGGCCTTCCCTGAAGGGAAGGGAAGGGAATGACAGCCCTGGTGTCATTCTGTCACCTGAGTTTGATTTTCCTCATGACGCTGATACCACCTGGAAACTTCGTTTGCTTGAACTGCATGTGAACTAGAATGCATGCACCACGAATGCAGGGATAACTGTCTTACTCACGGATGTGTCTCCGGACCCTAGAATGGAGCCTGACACAGAAAAAGTGTTCAGTAAAGATTTGATAAATAAAAGAAGGAAGGAAAGAAGAGGGGACGGGAGGGAGGAGGAAGGAGGGAGGAGGGAGCATCCCTCTTATAATCCCTCAAAGAGTGATTATAAAGAACCAATTAGAAAATTCTCATAAACCCCTTAGCACAGTGCCTGGCACACAGGAGGTACTTAGTACACGGGATTATCATTCAGTTGTTAGGATAGAAGAGTGGGCAGCGCGGGCACACACACACACACACACACGCTCACACACACGCTCACACTTGGGAAAAGAAATCAAAAGAAGTCTCCTCACTTTCCCTGGCTTCTGAAGAGAGTATTCGAGCCCTCTGACTAAGCAACAACCCCTTTGGCTTCCCTGGAACTAATGCTTGAACCTAGTTCAGACCCCGGGGGTTTGGAGTTCATTTTCTTTTGGCAAACTGTCGCCTTTTCTTTTCTCAGGGAAAAAATAAAATACAAAAAGACACTCACATAACATCTTGGAGATCAAATGGCTCTTGGAAAACTGCATTTTGATGAGTGAGGGAATCAAAACCGTATGGATTAAATTCTCCTTAGATCTCCTAGGGGAGGATGGGGGCGGGAGCAGGCTAAGGGTAGGGATAGCTGGGAAATTCAGCATCGATTTTTCTGAACACAGAGCTGGTTCATGAAGGATGGTCTGAGATGTAGCTGGTCCTTCAAAGCGGTTTGTTGACCGTATGCCAGCTGACTTGGAAGAGAAGGAAATATAAAAGTTCTTTTTCTTTTTTTCAATACTCCTGTTTCTTTTCTTCTGATACCCCCACCCCCCACCCAGCAATGGGGCTGATGTTGGGGTCTTGTCAGTGACCAGGAAAGAGTAGTGGCTGGACACGAAGTTTTTATAATTTCTCCCAGAAAGCAACCTCTCTGTCTTTCCCTGAGGCAAGAGTCAGAAATAGCTGTTGAAGCCAAATATTTGTAATCAGGTACTTAGATGAGTGTCGTTTTTTTTTTTTTTTCTTTTTTTAATGGTTGTATTTCTATCTGCAATTTGCTGATCTGGGCAAGTTGCAGAAGCAGGGCTAAGAGCCGGCACACAGCGTGATTCACACTGTCATTTGCTGGGAGAGCAAATCAAGAGGAGCAAGCGCTCCCAACATTTTTACTTCAATCACAGAGAAACCTCAAAAGCAGTTTCCTTGTTCTTCTCCTGACCTCCTGAAAGCAGGTGATGCTGCTGACCACCATGCTGGGCAACGCACTGGTGGAGCATTTGCACAGCACTCCTCTGACTTCGTCCTCTCCGGCCACATCGAGAGAGGTGCTCCTCTTGTTCCCATTTTACAACAGAGGAGACGGGGCAGAGAGGGGAAGCAATGGACCTGAGGTCACACAGCTTGTAATCGGCAGAGCTGGAACTGGAGACTAGGGTCTGCCCATGCCAGAGCCTGCATCCCTGACCATCATTTCCCTCCAAATACCCTGCGCTTTTGCAATTTGTGCCCTTGCTTTTGTTGTTCCATTCATCTAAAAAAGCTTCTCTTGCTCTTAATACCCTTCCTCCCGGCAACCTGGCAAAAATCTACCCCACCCTCCACGCTATGGTTCCTGTGTCCATGGAGTCCTTTGGGAAACTCCAGATTGCTTGGGACTTCTCCCTCCTCTGACCTCCAGGACACTTGGTGCCTTCTGGGGCTGGCGGGCCCATTCTGCGTCACAAATTCAGCCAGGCATGATGGTCAGGCACCTTGGCTTTAGACAATGAGACACACCTGCCCTTTTCCCCTGCTGGGACCCTTGAATGGATGAACCACTCCAAGATGAAGTTTCCTCATCTGAGGAAAAAGGCAGTGAGCTGGTGGGAGCAAGCCACGAGCTCATCTATGCAGGGCACAGCTCGAGCCTGCGATTCATGTCGGCTGCTGTGTTCTAGTTCCTCGACTGCCTGTTGGAGCTCTCCCACCTGACTGCAGATTTCTCCAAGGAAATGTAATAGTCACTGTTTTAGGCAGTGATTGCATTAGGCATTTCACTAACTGAGTTTCAAGAAGAGAGGAGAGAGGGGCTGGTGGGATCAGCAGACAGAAAGACGGCTCAGAGGGAATAAGGGAGCCGATGCAGACTGAGCCCTTGTCCTATGCCAGGGTTTCCAGAACTAACTCATTTCCTCCCCACGACAATCCTGGGAAGTCAGTGCTGTTATTATCCTCATTTTACAAATGAGGCAACTGAGGCCCCGGGAGGTTCAGGGACTTGCCCAGAGCCATGGATTCAGTAATGCAGAGTCGGGATTTGAACCCCAGTCTTCTGAGTCCAGAGTCTAAGGACTTACCAGCTAACTAGATTGCCCCTAAAAGAGGGGATTTTATAGCTTTCAAATGGCAATTAAAAAGAAAGGCTGGAAGTATCCAGTCTTGATTGGTGGGTATTTAACAGGTACAAATGTTGGGTACAAGTTTACCAACACTTTGCTGGGAATTCAACCGGTGGGAGTAAAGCCATGTGGGCTTTGTGGTTGCAGAGACTGGATAATAAAACAGATAAAACTTTGGCTGAGGAGAAGATACAGGTGGGATCCATGTATACATTTTATCACACCTTATGTCATTTCATGTTTGGTTTTTTTTTTTTTTTTTGAAAGACTTGATTTGATACATACATCAAGGTGAGGTTTAGCAAAGAAATTCAAGACTGGGGAAAACTTGAGAGATCAATATGATGGTGAAACATCTAAATTAGTCCTAAAAAGGTAGGGGATCAAGGAACGCTTCCAAGAGGAAGGGACAGAAAGGCTGAGACCAGGAGGTTGAGTCAGAGTTGGCTTCATGAGGAACACACCATGGGTAGGTTCATTCAGTAGCCATTTCCAAACCCTTCTTCCTCTTGTCCTCCACAATGGAGGCTTGAAGAGCTAGAAGATTCCCGGCCTCCCTTGAAGCCAGAAGGGTCTACATGACAAACTTCAGCCAATGCATCTCTAACAGAGGTCTGCTGGAGGTTTTTCTGGGGAAAAAAAGGCTTACTTTTTTTGTGAGTGAGACAGAAAAGGCTGATTTAACCCTTCCCCATTCATCCTGCCTTGAGCGTGGGTGTAATGTCTGGAGCTGCAGTAGCCACCTTATGACCATGAGGCAACAGGGTGGAGACAAAGGGAAAGTAAATGGCATAGAGCGAGCCCTGCCATCATCAGGCTGCTGCAGCATGCTAGGGGCTGCCTACCTCCACATTTCCCCTTATGTGACCCAAATTTGAGCCACTATTTGAACTTCTCTAAGTCTACTTTTTTTCACTGCTTACAATTAAAACCATTTCTAACTCATCTACTAGACAAAGTAGGAAAATAATTCCAAAAATGATGAAGTGTTCAAGGCAGAGGGTCTAGTGTGTGCAAAAACTTGGAGGAGAGGAAGACGACAGCCTATTTGAAGATGAGAGGTTCAATGTAAATGAAGTATATGTTGTTGGTGCTGGGTGTTGAGTGCTGAGGACTGAGTGCTGGCTGTGGTGAGAATGACACTGGAGAATCACACAAGGGTTACTACACATGCCGGGCCTTTTACAGCTTGTAAGTTTAGACTTTGGACATTATCCATAACAATGGGGCGTCATGGAAAGCTTTACGTGTGTGAGCAGCTAACATAAAGTTCTGAAAAAATAAATAAATAAAAAGACCCTTCTGGTCTGAGTTCATTCATTCAGTAAATACTTTATAAGCATGGGAAAGTAAAATGGTAGAACCACTTTGGAAAATCATTTTGAATATCTCCTAAAACTAAATACCGTTACACCCCAGCTATCCCAGAGCTAAGTACACATCTGAGAGGAATGAAGGCATATGCTCACCAGAGGATCACTCCAAGTATGTCCATAACAGCTTTACCCATAATAGCCAGAAGCAGGGAACAAACCAAATGCCCACCCAGGTGAGAAGACCTGATTTGCTGGCATCCTCATGCAATGGAAAACTACTTAGCAGTAAAGAAGAAGAATGAATTGTTACCACACACAACCACATGAAGAATCAGACCCCTAATGTTGGGCAAAAGAAGCCTACAGAAGAGAGTAAACAGTTGTGTTAGTCTGAGCCCTCCAAGGAGATGCCAAGGGTAAATGTCCGAGAGATGATTAAGGCAAACATTCCTGAGAGAAAATAGAGAGGTACTGAGAAAGGCTGGGAACCATTAGACTGTGATGCAGGTCTGCTCCTTGTGAGGGAGAAGAAGGAAGGAAGGAAGGAAGGAAGGAAGGAAGGAAGGAAGGAAGGAAGGGAGGAAGGAAGTGAGGAAGGGACCATGTGGTTCTAAGGAAACTCAGCCAGGCTGGTGGGGAGTCCTTGAGCCCAAACTGCTGTCAGAGGATTTCCCCATCTCCCAGGAACCACCGTGCACAAGTGTTCCCACCATACCCAATCAGAGGAAGGAGCAACCAGCAGGAAGTGTGTTCTCCCACAGAGGAGGTGAGATATTTCGGAGCCCAGCAGAATCGGCTGTAGGTTAATCCCCACAGTCAAAGGTCCGACAGATACATTTTCATGACAGAACAAGGGAAATCGATGTTCAGTGATAAAAGAACAGCGGTTACTTCCAGAATGAGTAGGGTTGGGACTATGAGAGAGAGGGCATGAGGAAGTCTTCTGGGCTGGCTGGAAATGTTCACTGTCTTGATGGTGATTGTGGAGTGAAGACCTTTTAAGATACCTCCTAAGGCTGTGCACTTTGTAGAAAAAAATAATAAGTTCATACTGAGCAAATGGTATCAAATGCTGGGCTCACCCCTGGGCACACAGGGGTGACTAGAGCAGACAGAGATCCTGCCCCCGAGGGGCAACAGTGGGAAGCATGGTCTGGAACAGCAGCCCCGAAGTGGGGAGGGGAGCAGCCCCCAGGTGAAGAGCGGCAGTGAGCCTGGGGCACGCAAGCCTGTCTGTGGATGGTCAAGTCCAAGAAGCATTTTGCCAAAAACTCTTGAAAAGAGAGAGTAAAAGCAAAAATGACAAACTTCGCAAGAATTAGAAGGGTAGGTATAAAAGCAAATCAGGAACCATTAGAACTGCTTGCAAAGAAAAATGGTTTTGGAGAGATCAGATACAGAAAAATTTGGTGTGATGGTTCACCACTGGGACCTCCAGGAGCCCCGAGCCCTGGGAACTGCATCTCTCCTGGAGTCAAGCTCATCGCTCTGTATCCAGCAATCGGTTTCCCTTGCTTTATAGGATCCTCTGGGAAATTATGTCTGATATTTTCCAAAGCCCAAAAAGTGTTTCACACCTTTGTGAGGGCTGCTGGGAGGCAGGTAAAAGAATGCAGGCTCTAGAGGGAAGCGGTGCCAATTAGGGCCACTTAGGACTAAATTGACCTGTCTTGGGCAGCGACACAAAATAGAACTCACCCTGTTCTGGATAACTGAGGATTTCTCCTGTGACTCACTGTAAGTTTTCTATAGAAAAGTGCTGGTATCGATCATCTCTTAGGGAAATTTTTTATTTTTCCATCCCAAATGACGTTTGTGTTTTTCTGAGGCTTCTAGTATCAGTCCTCAATTTCTAAATTTCTAAACCATTTTCAACTTTAGATGGTGATGTTGACTATCAGGCTTTGAAACAAAACACATAAATATATATATATACATATATATATATACACATACATACATATATTTCAGATCATCATGCCCTCAAAATGTGAGCTCCCCACAGCTTTCCAGAAGGGAGAACTATGAATAGAACATTTTACACTTGTCTAACTTTTCCTAGGCTTTTTTTTTAAACTGTCCTATCTTCTCAGTCTGTGATAAATGCAAAAAAAAAAAAAAAGTCTCTCTCCAATAATTTACCGTGTTGAGATGGCAGCATAATTGAGTCACCCAAGTTGAGCATTTCAGGAAAATTTCTATCAGGTGCCATCATGTTCTCTGGCCTAAGCTTTATTTAAACTCACTGGATCAATCTGAATCAATTTGACATGTACACACTTCAGGGCATGGTTAGTTTCAAATCAATTAAGCTCCTTATGACTTTATGATTAAGAGCCCAAGGTTATAAAACGTTAATATAAAAATCACAAATATAAAGTGAAAAGTAAAATCTCCACCTAACATTTCATAAAAATTACCAGAATCATTAGGTAAGCTTCATTAAACAAACAAGGTAAGAGTAATTAGGTGGTAAATTGAGTACAGTGGTTTCCAAAGTCTCTAATTGAGATGGGCCGAACAGTTTAATAAAAGTAAGGAAGCCAGGGTCAAGTGCAGCCTGTGGCAGAATGAGAATCTGAAAACAACTCCTGAGCAGTCTGGGGACCCTTGCAGCAGGAGCACAGAGCTCCTTGGAAAAGCATAAGAACCTTCTGGTTCTTCCCTGACCTTCGCCGGGCTGCCCTGCACCACCGGACGCAAGATAAGGACATCCTCTTGCCTGGAGCCAGCAGACAGCCACGTGAAAGCATTTTAAGGATCACAATGTAATATGATTCCTACCTTCTAGAGTTACTTGGAATTTTTTTTCCCTGGTTTTGGAGCTTAGGGAAAGGAAGTAAAGAGAAGGGACTCAATGAGATTTTCCACTAAAATTATGAGGACTTCCAGGTCCCTTGATAAATTCGATCGTTCTCATTTATCCCAACAATTCCCATGAGGAGGAGGAGGGGTTCCCTTAATTCTCACTGTATTAGACACTGAAGCCCAGAAAAGTTAGGTAACTTCTCCCACAGTCACACAGCCAAGAAGGGGCAGAACCCAAGTCCGTGTCATTCAGAAAGATGGGTTCTTCATGCCTGCGGGGTGACGAGGCCTCTGGCATTCATTTATTCGACACATATCGACGGGGGGCCTTTGCCTCATCTGCACCAGCTGTTGCAGGGCTAAAGCTCCAGGGAAACCCAAACAGCCAGTCTCCCAAGAAGTTCAGGGCAGAGTCTAGTGAAAAGTGAATAAATAAACTGATAGAGTAAGAGAGATAAGGTTGTGCAGTGTTCAAAGTGTACTATGAGAGTGACTGGTGGCATCTTTCCTTGTGAGGGCAACTCTTACGAGAGCGCCTATGAGCTGAGATTTGACCAGGAAGAAGGCACCCACTCTCCTGAGTTTAAGGACACTTAGTGCCAAGAGGAAAGATGGGTGCAGGGGCACCTGGGTGGCTCAGTGGGTTAAGCCTCTGCCTTCGGCTCAGGTCATGATCTCAGGGTCCTGGGATCGAGTCCCACATTGGGCTCTCTGCTCGGCAGGGAGCCTGTTTTCCTCTCTCTCTCGCTGCCTGCCTCTCTGCCTACTTGCAATCTCTATCTCTCTGTTAAATAAATAAATAAATCTTAAAGTAAAAAAAAAAAAGGAGGAAACACGGGTGCAGAGACCCCAAAGAATAAATAGGACCCCCACACCTGCCTCCGCTCTTCCTCTATTTTCCTCCCCTCTTATCTCTGGGCACCTTGTGACTCACTTTGGCCAGTAGAATGCAGTGTAGGGACAGTGTTCTGGTTCTGAGCCTAAGATTCTGGCAATTTCCTCTTTCACCCTCCTGGACCTCTGACCCAACATGTAAAGGGACCCAGCTACATTACCAGAGAGACCACGCAGAGAGAAATAGCCACGAGGCTGGCCCCCAGCTGAGGAGCCAGTCCTGCGAGAGAAGGTCTGCAGCCCCAGCAGAGCTCCCAGCCAAATGCAGCTACATAAGCCACCACAAATGACGCCTCAGTGAGACAGGGATGAGCTTCCCAGATGAACCCCCCAGCTAAGCCACGAAACCACGAGAAAGACCCACGGGTGCTTTTGCAAGTCCCCAAGCTTCAGGATGCTTTATTGGGCAGGAACAGATCATTAAAGAAGCCAGTGTGGCTGGAGTTAAGTAGAGCAAAGGGCAGTGGTTAGAGTGTGAAGCTAGACAGCGTTCTCACCAAAAGCTAGATCTGGGAGGGACCCGTGAGTCAGGGTGAGCAGGTGGGATGTCACTCATGTGATCGGGAGCCACTGGAAGGTTCCAGGGGCATGACATGATCTGATGATTTACATATTTTTAAAGGCTATTCTGACCATTGTGTGGTAAGTGAATCTTGGGGTGGAGAGAGTAAGAGAAGAAGTGAGGAGACATCAGGTAGGTGGCCACTGTGGGAATGCAGGCAGACTCAACCCAGGTGGTGGCAGTGGAAATTCAGTGAACTGATTCTCATCATGTTTTGGCGATAGAGTCAAAAGGACGTGGTGCTAGATATAGTGTGGTGGGACTGGCTGGCTGAGGATAACTCTGTGATCTTTGGTTTGAAGAACTCGGCTGATGGTACACAGTTCTCCAAGTGTGCTCCCAGGGGCGCTGACATTTAGCAATGAGGAGCGAGGGGATTCCAGAGGCAAAGAAGGACAAGCCAGTGAGGTGGGAAGAAAACCCAGAGTCTATAAGGATCACAGAGGCCAAGGGAATACTGTTAAGGACAAAAAGGAATCAAATGAAGTCAAAGAAGATAAGAAGGAAACATCCAGAAGGATTATACATTTCACAAGAATAGCAATTTGTCCTCACACTTCCCTAACTAGTGCCATGATCATATTTAACCCCTTAAATCTTCTTTGGTCAACCCAAGAATGGAAAGAGAATACAAGAATTCTAATTCTAAATTGACTGACTTTAAACTTGAAAAGAGGGAATTTTCCCACAAATGTCATCAAGAAGAATGAAGGCTCAAAATGGAGTATACAGCAATGAGTTAACAAGAATGTGGAACAAAAATACAAAGTAAGTTAAATTTTATGTGCATCTTTAATACATGGTTCAAAAATAGTGTATCTGCTACATCAGTATCCAGACTCTCCCAGAAAAAAAGATCAGCCTTGGCTTTAGTTGGGTCTACGGCAATGGTGTTCAATGAGGAGTGGGTGATCCCTCTCCAAGAGCTATTGGTGATATATCTAGAGACATCTGGGCTTACAAGTGGAGAGTGCTACTGGCCTCCAGTGAGTAGAGGTCAGGGAAGCTGCTAACCATCCTACAGTGCACAGGACACACTCCACAACACAGAATCATCTGGCCCCAAATGTCAATAGTACCAATGTCTAGAAACCCTGGCTTATAGGTGGTCCCAGTTGTTATAGAAAGAAAGTAACCTGTCATAAGGTGCCAGGAGTTGGAATTCCCTCCTCATCCAGCTAACCACCTCCAGCCTGCTTCACCCTGTTGACTAGACTGCAGAGTTAAGGAGGCCAGGGATCTTGGTTCAGCCTCTTTCTGGTCATTAAACTGTGTTTCCTTTGGGACCACAGCCCATACCACAAACACAGACCTCTCATCCAACACAAGAAGAGGTTGTGACCATATTTCCAGTACCACTTTAAAAATGATTGAGAAAGAACTATTTTTATTGGTAGCACTACCTGTCATGTAACAAGATGGTGTTCATGGTTAGTGGAATTTTTCCTGTTGTTCTGAAATGTCTGCTAAGGACAAAGGATATTAAAGCCCATCTTCTAAGTGCTGAGATCTGATCTTTGAGAGTCAAAATGAACAGCCACCTCAGAAGTGTCCTTGGAGTAATTCTCAGGAAAATCTCCACCACCACCACCATCACCTCCACCATTGCCAGCTCCACCATCACCTCCATCACTTCTATCATCATCACTTCCACCACCATCACCTTAATCACCCCCTTCATCACCTCCATCCCCATCACCTCCATCACTTTCACCATGACCTTCATCAACTCCAACACCTTCATCACCACCTTCGACACCACCTTCATCACCTCCATCTCTATCACCTTCATCACCATCACCTCCAATATCACCTTCATCATCATCACCTCCAACATCACCGTCATCACCTCCATCCCCATCTCCACCAACACCTCCACCATCACATTCATCACCTCTAACACCTCCATCACTATCTTCATAACCTCCATCACCAACCTCATCACTTCCATCACCATCACCTTCATCATCTCTATCATGACCTTCATCACCTCCATCACCATCACCTTCATCACCTCTGTCAATGCCACCACCATTACCACTACCACTGCCGTGGAGAGAGGAAGTCATTTTTTGGGACAGTGCAGGATTTTTAAAGAGAGGCCCTTTCCTTTTCTTTTCTTCTCCTCAGTGAGGAGTTGTGTTCCTACCTCCAGAGCCAGGAAAGGGAGGTCCAGAGGGAAGATCTCCTGGTGACTGCAGGTATCTGCAGGCAAAAGATATTAGAATTCCATTTGCTAATTGGAGGATCTGCTGGCATTCCTTTGTGTGACCAGAAAGAGGATGATAGAATTGGAGTAGGATGGCATAGCGGAAACCACCAGAAAAGAAGGGGGTCAGGAACACACTGCTCTAAGTCCCTAGTTCTTGAAAAGTACAGAGGTTGGATGTCATACACCCTCAGAGGTCCTGAAGTTTGCCAAGGAAGGCAGAGGAGCAAGGATTATTTACCATGGAGAACAAGAGGTCCCCATGCAGAGTATGATGGTGGGGTCAGCTAGAAGCTGTGGCCAGATCCAGGAAGCTACCAACAGCATGTAGGGGAGTACTGGGAAATAGGCTCCTTGCAAGGCCCACTGGACAAAGGCCACAGAGCCAGGGCAATGGCAGCACTAGGCAACTGGGGAGAAGTCTGTAAGTTCACCAGGTCCAGGGAAGAGGCACAGACCGTGCTTCCTCTCCTTCCTGCTGCTCCTCCTCCTATACAAGCCAATTCAGGGTGGGGGTGGTGAGGGCAAAGGTAAACATCCTCCCTTTCCCTCCAGACCCTCAGAATCACAGTCCAAGCCTGAGCCAGGGCCAGAGCAGGAAAAAGGCATTCAATCCAAAAGGAGACTGATGTTTTAAAATGTACAGGACAGTGCCCAAAAAAACTAAAGTGATGGTTTTAGTAAAGGAACTGGTAAATTATAGAATTCAGCTGAACTTCTAAGGATGTGTTTCCTGTCGGAAAATGTCAGGTAGCTGGGTTAGGGGCAATGATTAGAAACAATAAAGTCATTTCTCATCTCTCCCGCCATTGAATGGAGACACTTGAAAACATAGGGTACACGGTAGTGAGGAGTGGCCCTATGTCAGGCACTGAGCAGAGCCTCAACCTCACACCACCTTGTCTGGTGGGCATGGTCAGAACCATTACTGCTCTCATCTCTGTTCTGTTGTTGAGAAATTGAGGCTCACACCACGGCCACATAGCAACTAAATGACAGAGTTAAGGTTCAAACCCAGGGTAGTATGACTTGGAAATCTCCTATTTTAACCCTGCTTCCTTCAGGATGCCTTATTTAATCACAACAGCGGAAACCAGAGCACATAGTTATGCATGTGAAATTGTAGGCTGCCATCAAAAGACTATTTTTCCTTTTTTTTTTTTTTTTTTTTTAACCACTAAAATTAATTTCTTTGTCAGGACCCCCATCCTGCAGGTGGCAGAAACAAGATCGCTCTCTTTTAGGAATTTCTCTACTCTGTCCCAGCTGACTGCCAGTGCTGGAGGCCCTCAGGAGAGCCAAGGCATGAGGGGCAGGTGTGGTTACAACCTCTTTGAGGCTTAAATACCTCTTTCCCTGCTCTCCCTGGCACCCTGAGTCTCTCTCAGGTTCTTTCTACCTAAACTCCCCCATGGCCGTCTCTACCTAACTGATGCCCACACTAAGCTGGGCATGGAACCCTGGGGTCTTCCTTCATTTGTCCAGGGAATGGCTAGCAACCAACCTCTGGAGTCAGATTAGTTATGTGACTCTGCTTTGTGCCTCAGTTTCCCTATCTGTCAAGCCAATGGTCTCACAGGAATGTTAGAGGATTAGAAAAGAAGACATTTGTAGGATGCTGAGAATAGTGGCTGACACATCACAAAGACGCGACTGAAGTTAACTGTCATTGAGGTGGGAAGGAAGAAAACACTGACTCTCACTGAGCAAGTCTTTGTCTTATCCCTGGACAGTAACTTTAAAATAACTTTATCCCTGGACAGTAACTTTAAAATTCAACATGCTGGGGCGCCTGGGTGGCTCAGTGGGTTAAAGCCTCTGCCTTCGGCTCAGGTCATGATCCCAGGGTCCTGGGATCGAGTCCCGCATGGGGCTCTCTGCTCCGCAGGGAGCCTGCTTCCTCCTCTCTCTCTGCCTGCCTCTCTGCCTACTTGTGATCTCTGTCTGTCAAATAAATAAATAAAATCTTTAAAAAAAAATAAAATTCAACATGCTGCAACTTTAACCCTTTCATTCCCTGGATTCTGTAGGTCCTTTCTTTCCCGAGACAAAACAAACAAACAAACAAAAACAAATGGTCTGGCTTCACAGATTGGGGAGTTTGGGGGGTGGGGTGTGGTTTAACGTCTCAAAAGTCCATGCTGCCCAGTCATAGGTGGACAGTTCTGTTTAAGATCCTCTGAGCCGTCCTGCCCTCACCTCACAATTCCCACCACCTCCCCCCGTCTCACCACCCCCCACACCCCTCACTACCACCACCTTGACTGTCTACAGGGTCGAATTCTCTGGCCTATCGCTCCAGTATAACAACAACTACTGACACAGTGTATCTTGCAGTCTCAGCCATTCATAGGATCTTTGTCATGATCTTTGGAAAAAATAAAAACGAAGCAGAACCGGCTCTCAGCTACCACCCTCTTTCTTCTAACAAAATTGTGTATGCTCCCAAATTCGTTCATAATTGTGACACTTGGGTTTTCCATTCCACAGAGGCGTGGAAATAGATTAGAATGGAGTTCTGCCATGTATATCCTTAGCCATATGTCTAACATGTAAACATATTGCCCCTGTAATCAAATCTGCTAAAAAAATCTTTTTTTGCATTATGGAAAACTTCAAACATATATGAAAGTGGACCCAACAGGACCACCAATGCCCAAGCACTCATGATTCTCAACTCACGGCCAAGCAAGCCTCAGGGATCCTATCATTTCATCTGCACATATCACTGCATTTCTCAAAATGGGTAACATAGGTCCGTTATCGCAACTTTGGGAAAAAGTAATGATTCCTTAATATCATCAAAAAGCCAATCAGTGTTCAATTTTTTTTTTTCCTAGCAGCATCCAGTTTGATACATCAGGGATTGTATGGTATTTGCACCTTGCAAATTGTTTTAGGAAACAGCCTGAGCCTGTCCGGATGAATAATTCCCTCCCTCCCTTTTCTTCACAGACAGGAACATCATAGCCAAACCCACAGCCGGTTTTGCCAAGAACTCCAAAAAGGCGATCACGTGTCGAATAACCATGGAGACACGGTTACAAAAGGAACACTTATTCCTTGCTCCCTTGTTTAGACAGAGCAATCTAGAAGCTGCTGAGCATGGAGAGAGGAGGCAAGCGCTGCCTGTGGCAGCACGCACCTGACAGTGTGCCGCTAGGCCGCCCCAGGGGGGGTCAGGAGCACGCGCAAGGCCTCGCTTGTCCAGCCCCTGTCAGGACCGGGGACTAGCGCGCTCCTGGGGGAATTGGGCAGACCACAGCTCTGGAAGAATTAGATTCTCCAGGTTTTCCTTGTTACTTTCTTCTAGTGGTTCAGCAGAATCCAGCAGAGAACTCATCTGAGGTATTATTATTATTATTATTATTATATTTCATCTGGTTCCAATGCTGGTTAGTTACGTGATAAGCCTTGTGATATTCACCTAAGGGTAGTTTTAAGCCTGGTCCCTCGAAGTGACTGCATTGTTAGATGTGTAGCCTATAATAGTTTTTCTTTAGACCCCTTATATAAACCAAGGGGCCGGTAAATCAAGAATGAAGTGATCCTATTATTATTATTTTTTAAATATATGCATGGAGGGGCACCTGGGTGGCTCAGTGGGTTAAGCCTTTGCCTTTGGCTCAGGTCATGATCCCAGGGTCCTGGGATCTAGCCCCGCATCAGGCACTCTGCTCAGCGGGGAGCCTGCTTCCCCCTCCTCCCCGCCCCATCTGGCTCTCTGCCTACTTATGATCTCTCCCTCTCTGTCAAATGAATAAATGAAATCTTTTTTTTTTTAAGATTTTATTTATTTGATAGACAGAGATCACAAGTAGGCAGAGAGGCAGGCAGAGAGAGGAGGAAGCAGGCTCCCTGCCAAGCAGAGAGCCCGATGTGGGGCTCAATCCCAGGACCCTGGGATCATGACCTGAGCTGAAGGCAGAGGCTTTAACCCACTAAGCCACCCAAGCGCCCCTAAATGAAATCTTAAAAAAAATATATATATATATATATATGTGTGTGTGTGTGTGTGTGTGTGTGTGTGTGTGTGTATATATATATATATATATATATATATATATATATATATATATGCATGGAGATAGTCTCATAACAGAAGCTCTGCTGCTCTGCCCCTGTTTCCAGGCATTCCTATTTCCGTGTCTTCCACCCTTTGCAGGGCTGTGGGAGGTGGGCAGGCCTGGAGTCAGAGTCTGCGCCCCCAGGATCAACCAGTGAGGGACACATGTTGGTGGAGAAAAGCCTCCCAGGTACGATAACTCTGAGGGCTGTGCTCCCCAGAGGTCCCAAAAAAGCTCTGAGCCCCAGCTGTCCACAGAGCTAACCTATTCATTACCAGCTGCTCTTCCTGGCCCTTCCCGTTTCCTCCATCATCCATCCGTGCTTGCTGGCATTACCTCCCACCATAGGGTGACCAGTTTGCTCATCCTGGGAACCCCCCTAGTCACAGATAAACCCCCCCCCCAAAAAAAAACCCCGCCAAAAACCATTTGCACTCAAATCCTAGTCCCAGGGTTGGTTTCGGGAGTACCTGAACCCAATGCAATCCATACAGACAGAAGAGTCTGGAATGGGAGGTGCCTCTTATCTGGGTGTTCTTTGTGAATAGAGCCCTCCAGGGCTGGGCAGTGCTGAGTTCCCTAGATATGGGGGCGGCGGGGGGATTTTTGGAATGGGTTTTTCACCAAACCTGTATTTGGTGTTTTTACAAAGAACATATATCATTTGTCTACATTTTTAAAAATACATAATAAAAACTTGTGTTTTTAAAAATATAATTAGCAAATATTTGTCTTAGAATTTTTAAGGAGTCATTTTCATTTAAGTTTTTTCAAAGAAGGAAAGAAACCAGATTTTTTTTTAAAGATTTTATTTATTTATTTGACAGACAGAGATCACAAGTAGGCAGAGAGACAGGCAGAGAGAGAGGAAGGGAAGCAGGCTCCCAGCTGAGCAGAGAGCCTGATGTGGGGCTCGATCCCTGGGATCATGGCCTGAGCCGAAGGCAGAGGCTTTAACCCACTGAGCCACCCAGACGCCCCAAGAAACCAGATTTTTAAAGAGTGTTTTATGATGACTTAGGGCAGTGGTTTTCACATTTTTAAAGCTTCCAGATCTTTTTGTGATGCAATCCTATAGGGCTCCTCCAGTTACAACCAGACACAAGTGGAGCTGCGGGGACTAACACAGGGCTCTGGCACTAGAGCCCTGCCCATTCAGTTGCTCCCTCTGGTCCCCCAACCCCTCCCCCACTTCAGGTAACCACTAAGCACTTCCTAAGAACCCTGAGGTTTTTGTTGGACCACAGACAGTGTAAACCACTATCGTAGGGGATTATTTAATGGCATGAAAAAATATCACTAACTTTTTACTTTAAAACATATTATAACATAAGGGGCGCCTGGGTGGCTCAGTCAGTTAAGCATCCGACTTTTGGTTTCGGCTCAGGTGGATCTCAAGGGTCATGAGATCGGAGCCCTGCTTTGGGCTCTGTGCTCAGCGGGATTCTCTCAGCAAGAATCTGCTTGAAGATTCTCTCCCTCTGTCCCTCTGCCCACTAGCTCTCTTTCTCTCTCTAAAATTTAAAAAAAAATTAATATATTTTTTAAAAAGAGGTTATAGCATGAGAAGGGCTGGTCAAAAAAGAGCACACACATGCGACCTTGAGTTTGGTGGGGGGGGAATAACACCTGTATTCATATACATTGAGAAAAGACTGGAAGGACGTACATCAAAGATATCCATGGGCATTCATCTGCCAGGGACTGGATCCTCAGGATCTTTTCACGTTTTATCCTGTGCCAATGCTATATTACCTCCATTTTCCACAGTGAGTAGGAATTATTTTTTAGGCAAATGAAGGCACAACACATTATTACAAGGAGGGGAGGAGAGTAGGAAATACGATTCCAAAGTCACAGGTAGACAAGGGCAGCATTGGACTAGATTTTCATTATTCTTAGACACTGATCTGAAGAGCAGGGCCTTATTCCGGGTTAGAGGGTTTAGCCAGTGAAGACTGAATAATGCAAGTTATGGCGTGTCAATTCCATGCTCAGCAAAGTCTTTGAAGTTTCTGATAATGATATATGAGCACTACCTATTAAATAAGCAAAACAAGGGGTAACTCTCCTGTCCCATTGCAATGGAACGGTTCAAGCTGTGAAGTAGGCAGTGCCTCCCACAAATGCAGGTGCAGTCAAGTCAGACACATGGCCAGGGAGCCTTTGAAAGGAGACTGAAACTTTGCCAAACCTGAGGTTATAGTAGAGAATTAATGGTTAAGTGTGTATTTCCCCCACCTGGCTGCCCATCAGAGTCACCCAGGAAGCTTCATAAAATCGGGTTCCTGGGGGTGGGGGGCACCTGGGTGGCTCAGTCAGTTAAGCAACTGCTTTGGCTCAGGTCATGATCTCAGGGTCGTGGGATGGAGCCCCCTGTCAGGCTCTCTGCTCAGTGGGGCGTCTGCTTCTCTCTTCCTCTCCTTCTGTCTCTACCCCCTGCACATGCTCTCTCTCTTTCTCTCTCTCAAATAAAGAAATAAAATCTTTTTTAAAAATTGGGCTCCTGGGGCACCTGAGTGGTTCAGTGGGTTAAGCACCAACTCTCGATTTCCACTCATGATCTCAGGGTCGTGAGATCAAGCCCGGAGTTGGGCTCTGTGCTGGGTGTGGAGCGTGCTAGGGATTCTCTCTCTCCCTCTCCCTCTGCCTCTCCCCGCTCAAAAGAATAGGGCTCCTGGCCCCACCCACAGATCTCCTCATATTTCCTGAACCATAGTTAGGACCTGCATTTTTAAGACACACCAGGGGATTCTCATGGGATGCCTCCATGAAGTTCATCATCACAGCTAGGTTGTGTGTTCTAGGAAACTTATATGCCTATTTGCTGCTAACCTGTTCACTGTGTGCACAACCCCAATGCTCTAAGCGTCCAAGGAGGCAACATTTATTGAAAGCTCACTCTGTGCCTAACATTTTGCTAAGAGGTTTCAAGTCCATTTACCTTAAGTACAACTCAAAGTATGCTTCTATCCGTTTTGTCAATGAGGAAGCAGATTCAGTGAGGTTAAGAAGCTTCTTGCCCAAGATCACTTAGAAAGGAAGAGAGGCAGCATTGTAATCCTGGTCTGAGGCCCAAGTGCTAGCTCATCTCAATCAGCTAAGCCACTTCTAGAAAGTTCCACAGCTTTTTCTTCCTTGTACTGGGAGGAAAATGGCACCAGAATTCCTCACTCAACTTCCTCATCTCCTATCCTTTACCTGCTCCTCCATTGGTCTACACATGCATGGATGCGTGCACACACACACACACATACACATACCCTCTTTTAAGTTTTACCTGCATCTAAAACAGCACCCGCATTCTACCCCCAGGACATTCTATACAGACATTTATTCTCACAATTTTCCAACTTCTTGTTATAACATGTCTTTCCTAAGCTACAGGAAACCAGTGTTCCTTGATTCCATTGTAATTCTCTTACTTATTTTGAGAGCAATCGTTGCAAACCATCCTAAGCAATTTGGCTGTTCAAGTTACAAGGTGTTTGATGGTGATGGCCCCATCCTCCACTAGTCAGAAGTCCACAGAGGCTACAGGTTTCCTCCCGACTTCCTAATCGGATGGGGTGAAACAAGCAGAACCCATCTCAGCCCGAATTCCACCAAAAAGGGAACAGTGATTAGCAAGCAGGCACATACACAGCCCTTTGAGCCGTTCTGTGAGCCTGGGGACATCTCAGGGAGCTGTCCTTTGAGACACTTCAACAGCCTCCTACATGAAAAGTTCATTTGAGGCAGATGTGACAATACTGTCAGTGCAGTATTTAGCTAACCTACTCAGGCAGGTGATAAAATCAACCTTTTAACATCCAGACACTGGGCTGGTTGGACATCCGAGCTCGGTGCTTTTCCAAGAGAACAAGCAACTGGTCTTGCTAGATTCATTTGCAAAGCTCAGGCAAAGCAGACACACCATGGAACATTTCCAGCCATCTACCTTTCCAGCATACCATTATTTTCATCAATGAAAGACCATTTTAGAAATCCATTATGCTAATTAACACACCCGTGGGTGCAGAGCTAAGACAGATAATTGGAGCACTTATGGTAACTTCCTCTGGAGTGTGGGACTGTGATCTTTCAAATGTTAGCTAACTGCCCCTCCAGTGTGAATGGAAGCGTTAGCACACATGCATGTGCATGCACACTCGAGCACACATAACATATTATCTATGCTTTGGCTTTAGAAATAAATCATGGACAACAAATCAGCCTAATAACCACCACTGAATAAGAACTCACTGTATGCCAGGTACTGTGCTAAATATTTGACCAGAGAGAAAACTGATCTCATGTAATCATCACTGAGGAAATTGAGGCCCCAGGAAACACAACTAGAAAGGATGAGCCGGACTTACACTCTGGCTCACTTGACAGCTATAAATCTTAACCACTCCAGGAGACTGGTTGCCTGTAAGTTCTTTCAGGCCTCCTGGGAATTCTTCAGTCATCATCAACAATAAATTTTCATTCTTGCCTCAAAATATTGAACAATAAATAAAATCCCAATCCCTGGGAAATATTCCACAGCATGACTTCTGAGCATAATTGGTTCTGAAGCAGGCTTGGGAACTCCTCTGGGGTGATAACTGTGTTCTATCTACCCAGAAACGTGCAGGGCAGCCGGCCCTGACAGTTCCCAAGGCCAAGGGTGGCCAGAGTTTGGATCCCGTCCCTGCCTTTTCCTGGTAGGCCTCAGCATGGAAGCCTCCTCTTCTGCCTCCCTCTGCTTACTGCCTGTGTTTGAATACAGGTGCCCCAGGGGTGGGGCACTGACGCTGAGGGGGAGGGGAGCCAGGCACAGCCCCGGGGCACCCTCCCTCCCAGCAGCTATAATAAATCTGGGAGCCGCCAGGGCTGAGAGTTAAGACGGCACACTGGGAGTGGTGAGGCACCGCCCAAGGCTGGATCCTTCATGAAAAGAGAGTTGAAAGAATTTGCTGATGGATCCACACAGGGTCTACGAGAAGAGAGGAGTCAAGGCAGACTTTAAGATTTGGAGCCCGAGCCAAGAAGAAGCCAGTTGTCGTCAACCAGATGGGGACGACTGTGAAGAGCAGGTGGGAATGGGCAGACCTGTGAGGTTTGAGCAGCCTGTTAAGGATCCCAGGTGTACTGGTTTTCTATTGCTGTGTAACGAATTACCACAAACTGAGCAGCTCGGAACAACCCCATCAGAGGACAGTTCCGTAGGTCGAGGTCCAGGGGCTCCCTGCTGGGTTTGCCGCTCAGCCTGTTGGAAAGCTAAAGTCCGGGTGCCAACAGGACCGAGCCTTTGTCTGAGGCTCTGAGGAAGAATCCACTTGCAAGCTCATGTTCGTCGTTGGGAGAATTCAACTCCTTGCCACCGTGGGCCTGAAGTCCCTGGTTCTTCGCTGACTGTGGGCTGATGGCCACTCTTAGCTTCTAGAAACTGCCTGCATATTCCTTGCCACAGGCTTCCCTCCATCTTCAGGGCCAGACAGGGAGGATTAAACCTTCCAGCCTGGAACCTCTCACGTGCTCTTCTGCCACCAGCCAGGGAAAACTCTGCCTTTAAAGGGCTCTGGTGATTGGATCAAACCGCCAGAATCCTCTCCTTTCCTCTAGGCCAACTGTATCGTGCACCACCGTCTAATCGTGGCGGTGCGGTCCGTTACAGTCCCAGAGATCCTGTGAGGAGTGCACACCGGTGGGGGTGGGGGCAGAAGATCATGGGGGCTTCCCTAGAATCCTGCCTGCCATCCAAATGGAAATGAGGAGGAGACAGTCTCCTCCAGAAACTTCCAAGGCTGCAGGATAGAGCAGGACGGGGAGGGGACGAGCCCATCTGGATCTCTTTAGCCTGTGGAACTTGAAGCCCTCGGGAAAGAAGGCCTGGCTCTTTGAAGGGCCCCACAGAGCCGCGTCCCGGAGCCCCACCACGGGCTTGCCCTGCCAATCCTCCTGCACGGGGCCTGAGGCATCTTGGCTGCGGTGTCCCCATGTCTGGCAGGTGAGTCAACATTTGGCTTCTCTCCCGAGCTTTCTTGGAAAGGGCTAAGTTCCAGGTTGGCAGCTGTGCTGGCTGGGAAGGAGGAAAGAGAAAAGCCAAGTTCTGGGGGCCTTGCTGCCAGGCAGGACACCTGGGCCTTCTCCCCCTCAGCCACTGCGAATGATGGGAGGAAATTTCACTGTCACTGCAGGGAAGCCGGAGTGACAACCAAGCAGGGTGTAAAACTCTCCGGCCGTGGCGGCACATCAGTGACCTAGCCTCTCAGTTTCACCATCCGTAAAATGGGGATGGTCGTTAGCAGCTACCCCATAGGGGTTTGTGACAGTTAAGCAGCAGGGTATCTCTAAATCTTTTACCACAGTGGCGGGCACATAGAAAGTATGGACAAAAACACACAAGGAATACTATTAACTGAAGGGTAAAGGATTGGCGGAGAGAAGCTGTTCAACCAAGAGATTACAAGGAGGAAGGGATCAGATAAAGAGGTCAGGGGGACAGTCAACCCACTTGATAAGAAACTTTCACAATATTGAAATGCAAGCTAGTTGTGTCTATAAAGCCCTATAAATATACAAAGGACAACTGCTAACCCCCAGAGCAGGATGGATTTTTATTGAGCCAGGTTGTAAATCTGGATAGGATGTTCCCAAGGTTCCTGGGTAGCCAGACAGGGCTTCTGCTTCCTGTAGAAATTCAGGAGGGAAGAGAGGGACAAGCAAGGGACCGACGACTATGCTGGTATGCTGCATGCCACCTTTGGTGGCCAGTAACAGAAATCCACCCAAGCTTAGGGAGGTGGGGTAACATTCGAGGCATTAACTGTGGTTCACCCAACCCTTCTGTATGCAACAGATTTCCCTGCTGCATCCTGAGGCCTTCATTCCCTCCCTCCATCCCCCAATCCAACTCAGCCACAACTGAGTTACTTACTCCAGAAGGAAACAAAGCAAAGCAAAACCCCTTATACTCAGGGCAGCTCCGTGGGAAGATGAAGATCACAACCTCCATCAGCTTTGCTCCAAAGAGCCGGGAGTTCCTTGAGTTGACATCAAGGCATTTCTCTTACCTGACAAAGACCACCAAACCCTATCAATCATCCAGTTTGCAAGGATGTGTCCCAGGGACAACACCCTTTCCCCAACCAATGGCCAGGACAAAAGCCTCCCAGGACAGGGTGGGGGGGCCCCAGAGCCCTCCAGATCCACTGAAAGCAGACAGGGGCATAAAAATAGGTCTCACCCCGACCAAGGTGGATAAGCTGGGACCAGCTGGCAATCCCGGCTGAGTGGGAACTTTGAACACTCGTGCTAAGGCTGCAACAGGCAGTCCTGTGGACAGACACCCAACAACAAGAAATGAAGGAAGCCAGGCCCTGCCACCGCTTGGGTGTCAGCTTCTTCCGCCTTTGCCTTTACAGGCTGGTGTGCTCTCATCCTGCCTTCTTAAGAAAGTGCTCATGGCTTTAGAGTCCCTCAACCCAGCTCTGCACGATCTCTCACTAGCTAACTGGAGTTGTGTGTCTCTAGTTCACGTGTTTAAAAGGCAGAAGCTGGCTTGAGCCTATGGATTAATACTGATTCACTTTACCCAGGATCCAACTAGTGGTGAGGGATGAGTGTGGCAGTCACATGGTATAGACATGGCTGCTTAGACCCCCCCCCCCACCTCTTTCTTCCAGTGGGGTTGAGCAACTACATACTCAGAGGAGAGACAGGGCATGTCAGGTTCCCAGAATGTACCCACCACAAACCACCCCCAGCCCAATCCAGATTTCACAAGTTCCCTCTGATCGATCATTACAGAGTTCTCGAAATCTAATCTATTCCAGAACATTCTCAGACCAGGAGGGAACGAATGTATTTTTGTATCTTCCCTTTCTTCCGGAATCAAATTTTCGGTATTTATTTGGAAAATAGCTATACAGAAATCCCATTCTGCAAAACTAAGTCTTTTGTAGTTAATTAAATGATGACCTCCCACTCTTCGTTTTACCAGGTCTGTTGTCGTAGGTGGGCTTGTTTAATGTGGGGTACACCCATATGGGTATTTCCCTGGCAACAGGGTGTCATGGAAGAAGCCAGTTAATTACAGGAGAGTTCATGGCCTTGTCCAGGTTAATAGTAGAGCCAAGTGCCACTTGCTGAGCCTTCAACTTTTCATTAACTCAAGTCCCGGTTGTAACTTTCTGCTAGGGCCCGGAGTTCTGAGTTTCCTTAATCCACCAGACAGAAGCCACGCAACAGCAGAGGCTGTAAATACTCTGTCGGGGCATGAAGAATAACAACAATAAGACATTCATATTAGGAGAGGAGATTCATTCATCACGGTTTGTTTACCCTCTCAACAACCCAGTAGATTTGCTGTTGCTGTCTCTGGGGAAGCAGCTGGTGCAAGGAAATCAGATTGCAGAGAAAAGAATGTGAGCTTTGCAGTCATATAGGCCTCGTTTCAAATCCTGGCCAAGGCCCTTCACTTCTTGGAGGAGACAAACCTGTACGGCGGCTCTGATTGGCCAGTGCCCCTGCTCTGACCCTCGTTAGAGAGCCTGAATATCAAGCTGGCTTCTCTGGTCCTCAGTTTGTCATCTGCAAAATGGGGGAATAATAATACTGATTTCATAGGGTAATTGTGAAGGTTACTTGAGATCACATATGTGAAAGCCCCTTGTATCTGGTAGGGGTTCATTATGTTTGCTTCTTTTACATTTAAATAGACTTTTTCCAGGTAGGGCTAATTTTCTATTAAGGTTTCAGAGAGGTTTCTTCTACTAAGTTTTCATGGCTGACCAAGACAAAACAAAGAGAGCTCATGAGGAAAGCCAGACTTTTCTCATTCTTGTAGAGAAAAAATTTCTCTCGGGTAGATCCTACCTCAGGCTTGAAACCCATCCTCTTTTCCAGACCCTTCCCTCATTGTGGCAGAGGCTTCTCCCTGTCCCCTCATATCAGCCCTCCCCTAATTCTATGATAACACAAATTCTCACAAACACGCCAAGTTGAAACTGAATATATGGCCAATGAGAGAGAAAGACAGAGAGAGATAACATTTCTGAGCATCCCTTACATATGACCATGTGGCAAAGTTCTCACCAATGGGATGGGAGGGGAAGTGAACTGTGCACTTACTGAGACCAACTGAGCTTCTTCTCCCTTCTGTACTAGCTGGAATGTGAATAAGGAGCTGGGCCGCTGGCCTTGACCACAAAGATGAAGATAACACGCTGAGCAACAAGACAGAAGGAACCTGGGTCCCTGACATGCAACACAGCTGGCCTGGACCACCCACCTACCTCCAGACTGTTGCATGAGAAAGAAAAACACTTCTGTCTGGTTCCAAACCCCCTACTGGGGGCAGTGGGTAGAGTCTCTTACTACACCCATTTGCTCTACTTCCTAACTCACAATCTACTCCCTAATACATCCACCTTACCTTCTCAGAATTCATCTTCACAGCTTGCCTTGAGCAAGAACCGACTGGAGCCAAGATCTGATGTACCTCTAGGACAGACTAGACTTCATAATCTGGCCACTGGTAAACCAGATCCAGCCACAAGTATGCTTTGATTGATTCCATAGTGTATTCTTAAAAATTTTAGATCTGTTGTCCACATTTCTAAAATTGAGAAGTTTCACCTAAAAATCTAAACTTTCAACTTTTCCTGAGAAATCGGAAGGTCTGGCAACCCTGGGCCACATTCTTGTTTGGAAAAATCCAGCTGCTAGCCTGCTTCAGTTCATCATGGTTGATGCCTGTCACAGATATTGTTGTGCCCTTGGGTCTTGCCAGTTTGGGGGTCAATGACCTGACTTCCAAGACCTAGAACCTTTGTCCCTTTGCTTGAGGACTTTCTCTGATCCCCTGGAGCCTGCCTAGCCCAAGGGGCTAGAAAGTGAAAGCACTACCACCCCCAAAAGGCCCCAAGCAACAACGGATAGGAATTGATATGTAAATATCACAGCTCCCTATTCCTCGATCAGATACCTGGATGACATCTGTTACACTGGCTCCCAGAGTTTGCATCCCAGCTATTCAGAGTGGAACTCACTCCATTATGCAGCTTTTATCAGCAGCCTGCTTTCCCTTCCCTGTCCTGGTTCCCAGTTCCCACCCAACATTTCCCAGAATCACTTTCATAATAAACTACCTGCACTCAGCTCCTCCTCTCAGAATCTGCATCTGGGGCAGCTAAGTCACCAGTTCCTTTTGTCTTCCACACAATAGTAAGCCTTTATCAACATGCACTATCATTTTTCTTCTGGCAAAGAAATGTTTATCCGTATTTGAGCTTTATTAAAAGTGAAAAGAAAAGGAAAGATAGTTCTGGAAGATAATGTGTTTCAGAAAAACATAGGTGAGAGTCTATTTTTCTGGGAGTATTCCTTCATGTTTAACATGCAAATACTGGCCTGCTTAGTTCACTGACGTTATCTGCCCAACCCTCAGCCGTTCCTGTTTGTGATCCCTGGTTTACAGCACTGAGAACTCTTGTTAAAATTCAGGAGTCATTAGCCACTGACTTTGAATGAGGCCATGTGGGAGCATACTGAGGGAAGAGGCAGGGAGACCCAGAATTGTAAGGACCAAAGTTTGGAGGAAGGGCCAACGAAAACTGAGGCACTTGGGCCAGGCAAAGAGGGCCCAAAGTGGCATCAGGGTAGGGGGCCGGAAGAGAGCTGAAGCCTTTTCCCCAATCCTGTGAAAATCCCTTCCCCCATAGCGTCCAAGGAGCTCTGTGTCCACACACCGTCCACCAGAGCTCAGTTCTCTTTATTCCAACACAGCTTCTGGGTATGTCTCTCCTGACTGCAGGAATTCCTGGGAGGTGGAAGCTATAGCTATTCTCTCTTCATCCCCAGGGCCCAACAGAGGTCTTGCCTTCCTGTGGGTGCCTAATCAATGTTTTGTTTTAAATTTCAGTGGACCAGCTTGACCCTAGAGTGAGCAATCAGAATTGCTATGTAAGCCAGGGGGCGCTGTGATTTAATGTTCATTTCTCAGTTGGGGAGCTGAAAAGGTTTTTTGGCCACCCTGCAGTGATAAAGAGTGAACTAGTGGGCCCATACTATTTAAAGCCAGGAACATGGGCTTTTTGGAAAACTAACTGTCTCTTACCTAGTTTACAATCTGGAGGTTTAAGAATGTGGGTTCTAGAGTCAGACTGTCCAGGTTCAGATCCCAGTTCTATTACTTACTAGCTGTGTGAACTTGGGCAAGTCACTGAACCTCTCTGTGCCTCCCTAAAATATGGGAATTAAATGAACTAACGCATATAGAGGGTTTTGGAATATCCCTGGACAGAGAAGCACTTAAAATCTGTTAGCTCTTATTGGCTCGGACTGGGGACAACAGGATCCTTGTTGAAAAGAAAGCCAGAGCAGAAAATTATCTAGAAGGACAGAAAATTATCTAGAAGGATATGTGAGTTCTAGCATTCAAAGCCCCAGAGCTAGACATTAGGCACAAAGCACACATATTCCAGAGCAGGGCTTCTGACCTTTCCTGTGTTGGCATCCACCGAAATGATGGTCCCTTTGCAGAATAATGGTTTTTAAATGCACAAAATAAAATACATAGGATTATGGAAAAAACCAGTTATATGGCTATCAAAATATTGAACAAATCTGTGATATAGTGACACTGGTGCTACTTTATTAACACATTAAAAAACAAGATCCAGCAGCAGGTCTAATTACTACTGTAATTTTTAAATAGAAATGAACACAAAATGTCATTTTCAGATATCTATGACACCTGTAATGTGATATGGAAAGATCTCTGATTTCAATGTATCACCAAGTCAGAGGCATGACTAATATAATTTTGAACAGAAAGAAATGCTGACTTCCATTCCTAGATTAGCAAATGTAAAAAATAAAGCTTTTTCTCACACAAGGTAAGAACCTCTTTCCTAGGCAGAGCCAGAAAGAGAAAGGCCAGGAGTGCATCCAGGCTTCTCTCTACCTTGTACAAACAGACATAGGAGATCCAAGCCGGACTGTGACTTCTGGAGGTGGGGTAGGGGGGAGTGTGTCTCCATCAAGTCAAGGGAGGAACGTTCCAGGAGAGTAACTTATAGAGACCGAGAGGGTACTTGCAAGGCGAGCTGGGGGCCTCACTTCCTGGGTGGACTGCCATGAACCGAAGGAATTTCAGACCTATTCAAGAAGGGCCAGGAGAGAACTGGAGACAATGAGGTGGAGAAAGGGTGCAGCCAACCCTCCCACCGCTAAGGGGGATGAGCCAGGGAATCTCCTTTGGTGAAGAGGACCCCACAGGCTTGAGTCTCAACTGGGCAGGAGGCCCCAAAGCAAGACCCCAGAAGCCAGTGGCTAGGAATGGAAGGGGTGGTCCTGCTAAAGGGAAAGTAGGAGAAGGTCAAGGAAGAGTGGTTCTCTGATGCTGGAGAACGGCGCATTGACAAGAAGCTCCCCACATCCCACTCTGCCCACAAACACACAAACACACCTCAAAAAAGTCTCAAACGGAGTCATTTGGAGCTCACCGTGCAGGCAGGCGAACCAGTGTTGGCTGAGAGAAGACAAACGTGTTTCTTTTCTCCAGTCCCTTTTCCCTGTCCCAGCACACAGACCGCAGAGAGTATCTTTCAGAGTCTTCTGGGGGAAGGCTGTCCCAGAGCCAGGCCACCGTGTCAGTGATGCTCCCCGGAGTTGGCTGACGAGAGAGGAGGGGAGAAGGTGAAGGGATCCTTTGGGCAGACCAAGCTCTCTCTCCCCTGCAGACCCTCTCAGGCTGAATCAAACCTGGGCAGGGCAGCAGGGAGGAAAGGAGACTAGAAATTTAAGCTGGACCTTTCCAAAGAGAACAGAGGTCTATGGGAGCCATCCAGGGTGTCATTAAGGGACATGGAAAGAAGGGACATGGAGTACTGGACCTTTCATCAATTTTGCAATTTGGCCCCCACCCAAATGCTGTCAGGGGCCCTGGAACTCATGGGGAGACAGGTTCCTTCATCTCCTCTGAAAACATAAACACCTTCCTCTCCAGAGCCGGATCCCCAGAGATGGAAACACTGTTATACCTGCCGGGCTGAACAGCCCTTCCCTACCTGGGCCCCAGCTGTCCCCCTGTGGGGGCAGCAGCCGGCTGGAGTCTGCCTTGACCGCGGTGATCAGGGCCTTGCAAAGAAGATGGAATGAAGAGGAATGAAGGAGTCCACACTCCAAGAGACAACCCCAACTCCAGGAGTTGAGGTCACTTAGTTGCACAGGCACAGAAAGAAGTTCAGGGAAGTACATTAAAAAAAAAAAAAAGATTTATTTATTTGACAGAGAGAGAGAGAGATCACAAGTAGGCAGAGAGGCAGGCGGGGGGCGGGGGTGGAAGCAGGCTCCCTGCTGAGCAGAGTGCCCCATGCAGGGCTCGATCCCAGGACCCTGAGATCATGACCTGAGCCGAAGGCAGAGGTTTTAACTCACTGAGCCACCCAGGTGCCCCCAGGGAAGTACATTTTTCCAGAGACAACCCTCCAATGGGGGCTGGGAGGAGTGGAGCCAGTCTCCCCTCCCTCTTGTGGGACAATGCAAAGGAATGTTCCATGTCTACAGTTTCCCTGCTCGGTACCCAGTGGGTCACGAGAAAATAAGGCACGTTCTCAGCTCTTCTTTTCTCTATCTCATTCCCCCTCCTTCCTGGATCACTTCCCAAATCAACTATTGCACCCACGCCCTCATCTCAGGGCCAGTTTTTGGAGGAATCCCAACTAAGACGGTCATCCTCCCTCTAGCTGGACCAAAAAAAAAAAAAAAAAAAATCAGGCTTCCTTCAAGGGTTTCCCTCCCCCCACTACATACACACACCTGCATGGCTTCAGGGCTGAGCAAATGCAAGTCATGGGAAAAAAGCCAAGGAGTGGGGGTGGAGAAGAATCGTGGCAGGTGAGGAACATCATTTGGAAATTATAAAATTAAGTAGCTTTAAAAGGAGCAGAAACCTGCTTGGGAAATCACTGAAAGAGCACACATTGAAATATGTGCTCAAGACAGTCGAGAATCTGTCAAATGACAAGAGACAGCTTTGGGAAGAAAGCGAACCAGAGCAGGGTGTCAGGCAGACAGATTGGTCCAATTAAGGACGGAGAGGCTAGGGAGGCAGAGTGAGTTATCGCATGCCCCATGGGGGGTCTAGGAAAGCTATTCCCAGCAGGATAGATGGGCCCTGAGAGGAGGCCAGGCGGAGAGTCTCTGGAGTGTCCCTGTGCTCTGTCCCCAGCGTCGGGAGACCGGGGATGAGCAGGGACAAGAGCTGTGTCTCTACGGCCTTGGAGCCTGGACCGCTGATCGCTCCTGATTCTCCAGAATAAAAGGGGGACAGGGCGGGTCCTCTGCGGGAGGCCTCCCCTTGGAGATGCATTCATTCAGCAAGTGTTCACAGGGTCGGCTGTCTACAGTCAGGACTGCAGCATGTTAGAGACGGAGCTCCTGCCCCAGGAGCACTCTGGTCCTTCCTAAGAAGCTAGCATCAGATACATCCGCTAACACCCGCTACATGGTGGGGGCTAGTCTTGATGCTTGGCATCCTCATTTAATCCTTAAAGCAACCTCTGAGGTAGGAACGACATGATCGTTGTGTCAGAGACGAGGAAACAGAGACACAGAAAGGGTAGGAAAATGGGGTGACAACACTGGTAAGGAGTGGGACCAGAACTCAAACCCAGACAGTCTAGCTCAAAAGTCGGCACTCTGACCCACTACAGTTTATTCTCTCTTCTACTTAAAGATCTGACAAGTCCTGCAGGCAGGACCAGCTACAGAATGTGCAGGACCCAAAGCAAAGTGAGAATGCACAACCCTGGCTGGTGGTGGGGGAGTGGATCTCCTCTTCCCATGGTGCTCCAACCCAGAGCAGACGGGTGACACCTGAGGAATTACAACCTCCTTGGTACCTGGGTCAGAATTCGGTGACAGGCCCCCACCGAGAGGCCTGCTAACTGTGCCGGGGTTCTGCCAGCCCAGCCCTGGGAGAGCCGCCTCCTTGCCCAGCCCTGTGACACCGTGGGGCAAGCACTGACTCTAGCCCTCCCTTCCCATGGGCCCAGGCCCCCCCAGGACAAGGAGGGTGGCAGCAGAATGGGGCTTCCCTCCCAGGACTCTGCCAATGCAAGCCAGTTGCTCTCCTGAGCCTCGTGATTGGGTACCCTGGGGACACAGTTTCTGGGCAGGGCAGAGAAGGGGGATCCCAGGGACGGAAGCCGGCAGCCAAGAGCTCTCACCCTAAGGAGGCGGGAGAGGGGCACTCTTGTGAGCCATGGAGTTGGCCCTGCCTGCCGTCATGAAAAATGGAAAACAGTTGGGCTTTACTCTATACAGTTTTCCATACTCACTTCAGCACGGAACCCCTTTTGGACTTAACAGCCCATGGTGCTAATGTCCCAGGGACCTCCCTCTTAGAAATGCTGTATCAGCTCATTCAAACCTCGTAATAGTCACGTGACTCACAGAGAACCAGGGTCATCACCACGTTTCCCAGAAGGAGAAACTGAGGCATAGAGAGGAAAGTGTTTTGCTTGAAATATGATAGGTATTGGTAGGGCTGGCAGGTATTATGGTGAGTAAGGGGCAGTGCTGACTCTCAGACCACAACATCCAGCCTCTGGGTCCGGTGCTCTATCCCTGCAATGCGCTAAACTTCCCAACCCTCCAAGATGCTTTACACGTCCTTGTTTGTCACTCGGGGAAAGGCCGTGACACTGGCAGATAGCCAACCCGAAGCCAGTATTTATTAGGAAATCTCCAGACGTGCCAGGAAATTACAGACCAGCAAATTAGTTTAGTCATTTCACTAGTTTAAGGAGCTCTTTGCAAGCTCTGAAAAAAAGCTCTTTCAAACACAGGTTGTTGGAAGGAGTGTTTTTGGTGCCTTGAAGATGCCGTGGTGTCTTGAGCATCCAAAGGCCTCCTTGAGGAAGACAATTCCCATGAGGCTAAGAAGAAACTTCAGTGCCGCTTAAAAGAAGGGCCATCTGTACCCCAGTGTTTATAGCAGCAATGGCCACGGTCGCCAAACTGTGGAAAGAACCAAGATGCCCTTCCACGGACGAATGGATAAGGAAGATGTG
>PISX010008453.1:0-81813 GCA_004024625.1 Mellivora capensis
CCAAAGATACAGATGTGGTGAAAAGAAGGGCCATCTGTACCCCAATGTTTATAGCAGCAATGGCCACGGTAACCAAACTGTGGAAAGAACCAAGATGCCCTTCCACGGACGAATGGATAAGGAAGATGTGGTCCATATACACTATGGAGTATTATGCCTCCATCAGAAAGGATGAATACCCAACTTTTGTAGCAACATGGACGGGACTGGAAGAGATTATGCTGAGTGAAATAAGTCAAGCAGAGAGAGTCAATTATCATATGGTTTCTCTTATTTGCGGAGCATAACAAATAACATGAAGGACATGGGGAGATGGAGAGGAGAAGGTAGTTGAGGGAAATTGGGGGGGAGATGAACCATGAGAGACTATGGACTCTGAAAAACAACTTGAGGGTTTTGAAGGGGCGGGGGGTGGGAGGTTGGCAGAGCCAGGTGGTGGGTATTATGGAGGGCACGCGTTGCATGGAGCACTGGGTGTGGTGTAAATCTATGAATTCTGTTACGCTGAAAAGAAATGAAATAAAAAAAATAAAAACAAAACAAAAAAAATGCAAATCTAAAAAAAAAAGGCTCTTAAACACAATTTAACCACAAAATCTCAAAATGTAAATATTATTAATTCCCACAACAAATAGTTCTCAGCTGCCATAATAACAAAGAGATACAATAGTGAGGATAATACAAGTCACATACAGTTACATTTGATGTATACTCTGCTCAGCTGAACTAGACCTTAGACTATTTTTCTAAAAACAGTATGACCTGCTATACTAGAGTTTTAAACAAGCCGAGCTCAGAACCACTGCAGCTACTAAGAATCTTAATCACCACAGGTTCCAAGAAAAATGAGACAGTGACTGAGTATGTTGGACCTATCCCCCATGCCACCTACTGAGTCAAGGGGAACTGAGCCAGCATGCTCTAATTCTCATCTTTTTCACTTCCCACTTTGGGAAGGTCATATTCAGATGGTAAGAAAATGCAGAGAAATGGAGATGCTGCACTCCACATAATTTATGCTATCTCTCTTAATAAATTTCCCCATTTCACTGAGTTAGGCCCTGACCTTGAAATGATACCAGCTTCCAAAGCACAAACATAATCTCCAGTATAAAGAGGTAAGTTTTTATACTAATCCTCATACAATGATAGAATATTTTTTAAAAAATACATTTTCACATAATTGAATATTCAGCCCTAAATAGAATTTCCTTAAAATCTCTACACTTCATTAGTACATATACAAATTGTTAACATTAACGAGAACACTATGGTAGGGAAAATACTTTTGGTGTTTCTGATTTCAATAATACAATCTAATACTATACAGTCCTCCTTTTCCAATTAAAAAAAAAATGCTTTTACTTTGGTAAAATACACTCAGGGAGCAATTAAAACTTTCATGATAGATCCTTCCCCTTCCAGTCTAATTATGGATTGATTTTTAAAAGACAAATAACTTACAAGTCACTAGAGAAAAATTATTTTGAAATTCCCAAAGGGCTATGATTCAGTCTATATTATATTTATGAACTACATTTTTGAAATTTAATGGGACTTTTTTTTTTCCAGTTCCAAATAATTGGAGCCTCTGGTATTCTACCCTGGAAACTGGCAAAGTATATTGGAATTTTTTATAAATTTCATCTCATTGCTTTTTCTTAAATGCCTGCAGGCTTGCAACAAACTGCTAAATATGAGAGAAGTAAATATGGGAAGGAGAAGAAATGGAGAACAGGATAAGATCAGTTTGATTACTTGAAGGACAGGATAGCAGAAAGTATTTGTTAAAGTGGTTGTTCAAGTTGATTCAGCAGAGATTAAAAAGTTCTGGTATTAATGGTAACTTGAAATAAGCCAGCTGAGTTTTGGAAGGAAGAAAGAATTGACAAAGTGAGGGGAAAAGAGTAACAAAAATAAAGAGGACTCTGAGCATTTAGGTCTTTCTTTTTTAGTACAAATTAGTGATTCTTTGATTTAAAACTAAGAAACACTGCTATTGTAATCATTCCTTCTTCCAGTCCCAACAGCAGCTAATTATTACAGTCTCACAGACTACATGCTAGTTATTTTTTTTAAGAGATGACAAAGACCCTAGATTCACTGCATTATTTGCAGTAGCCAAGATATGGAAGCAACTTAAGTGTACAATAATAAATATATGTGTAAAAAAGATAGATGGGTGTGTATGTGTGAGAGAGAGATGAAATATTACTCAGCCATTAAAAAAGAATGAAATATTGCCATTTGTGACAACACAGATGGCTCTAGAAGGTACTGTACTAGATGAAATAAGTCAAAGACGTACCATATGATTTCACTTATATGTGGTATCTAAAAAACAGAACAAACAATAGAAACAGACTCAGTTACAAGAAACAAACTGCTGGTTACCAGAGTGGGGAGGGGATAGGTAGGACTAAGTAAAGAGGATTAAGAAGTACAAACTTTTGGGTGCCTGGGTGGCTCAGTTGGTTAACCAACTGCTTTTGGCTCCGGTCATGATCCTGGAGTTCTGGGATCCAGTCCCGCATTGGGCTCCCTGCTTGGCAGGGAGTCTGCTTCTCCCTCTGACCTTCCCCCTTCTCATACTCTCTCTCATTCTCTCTCTCTCAAATAAATAAATAAAATCTTTAAAAAATAAGAGAGAAGTACAAACTTCCAGTTACAAAATAAATAAATCATGGAGATGTAATGTAAAGCATAGGAAATATAGTCAATAATATTATAATAATTTGTATGGTGACAGATGGCAACTAGACTTATTGTGGGGATTTCATAATGTATAAAAATGTCGCCTCACTATGATGTACACCTGAAACTAACAGGATAATGTATTCAATCATATTTTAATAAATACATAAATTTCAGAAATAAAAAAGGGGTGACAAAGAAACTGACACATGTGTTAGTTTATACCAAATCCCCCAAATTTTCTCATTCAAAAAAAATATATATATACTACACCAGTTTCACAGGTTTCCTTTTACACAATGACTATATATTGTTATCCAAACTGAAGGCCTTAACAGCCCTTTGCTATTTTCACAAATCTACTTCTAAATTCCCAAGTTTCAACATTAACATTACCAAGTCCAAAGCCTAATCTCAAACCTTGACATCTCTGCCTTTCATTGCAATCTTGTATTGACAACTGCCTACAGTTCTCCATTTGGATACTTTCTCATCAGCATCCAGCAGGTAACATGTCCTTGTCTTTCCCAATGTCCTCAGAAAAGAATCATTCTCAAACATTAAAAATCATACAAACAGATGTCACCAAAAATAACAGAGTAGGGAACTCCAATAGTTTATCCCTCCACAAAAACTGGCAAAAACTGTCAACACCAACTTTTTCAGAACTCTGGAAACTAATGGAAAGCTTGTAGCAACCAAGTAAACGTTTAGCCATGAAAAAATAGTCATATCTTGGTCAGGAAGCTCTGTGATATTTGAACTCACTTTGGTCCTGCCCCATGCTCTCCAGCTGGACAGCGGTGAAGGACAACAGGTCACTTTCCCAGTACAGGTATCCAGTATCAGTATCAGAGGGAACAGAACAGACCTTATTCTCAAACAACTGGGATTTTTTTTGTTGAGACCTGTTTGGTGACTCCTTAGAGGAGCAGCTCAAAGGGCTTGCTTTTATTTGTCCTCTCAGAATTCTCCCAACGCTGTGGGGGATCAACAGGGACATCTGTCAAAAATATATCAGGCAAACATACAAGTTACTGATGCCTGGGGCAAGAGATTAACAGTTGAGGCAAAAAAAAACCAGACCAACCAAAAAACTTGGAATAAAAGGCTAATGAATGAGATGCTTTGCAAAATAAAGCATCTCACAGATACAAGAAACAAACATTTGAAAAGAAACATTTGAAAAGCACCCACATATTTCTAGGAATTTAAAGGTCATATACAATGGCCACATGTCTAAAATGTTGAAGGAGTTTAGATTCTGTATCACTGCTTTGAGGAAAGCCCTCCAGGAGGGCTGCCTGAACAGGAACATACACATACACTTTTCAAGAGGAAGGCACAAATTTTTATTATAAACCACTGAGACTTTGGGATTGTTACAGAAATTGGCATTAATTATATGAATATTATAGACCTAGAATCAAAGGAACCTAGAAAATATGCATGCTATTTTGCTGTAAAATGAAGAATTTGTCTAAAGAAAAATGAGTGACTTTTTTATACTATGTTCTGTTCACTCAGGCTCTCAGCAAATATATTTTCTTCATGTTGTTGAATCACCAACAAACATTGAAAAGAAAAACATAAAAATAGGCTGTTTTCGTATGTGTATATAGGTATATTTTTCTCTAAGTTATTTAGAGCAGTACATGTTAGCCCCCCAACATCTTAAATTTCATAATACATATTGTTAGGTAAATAGAATTTCTTGTACTCAAATTTAACTTTGCTAGAATACATCTTTCTTATAAAGGTCAGTTTCACCTGAGTCAGACAGTTTTGGCATTAACACCCGGGAGCAATAACTGAAAATAACAACTATGAACTAAAGCTAAATGAACAACACAATCGTTTCAAGCTAAAAATGAACAACACAATTGATACAAATATATTCATATGTAGTCAAATCCATGCAATTATTCTTCTGAATGGTAATGTTTCAGATGAGAACTATATGACAAAGAATAACTGAATAATAAGAGAATCTCTTGAAACAATGGGAAGGCAAAGTAACAAATGAAAAATGTGCAACTGTTAATAATTCACCTGGAATGACCAAAGCCTTAAGTCTTCATTCATCTCGAATTCATATTTTTAAACAAAAAAAAATAATACTTTTACAAAATGCCCTAAAAAATATACAGAAAAAAAAATTGGAAGCATCTCAAAAAATGTCAAATAGACATAAAATATTAATTTCCTTGAGCATGTTGCCACACGCCTTATTTTAAAGTATCATGAGTTTCTTTTTCTTACAGCAGCATCATAATGCCAGTTACTGAGTTTTCCAATTTACCACTTCTATTTGGACTTTTAATAGTTGGTATTACTTAGTTAATGTACATTCAATTTTCTGGTTATATAGTCCATAAATGCTAAAATAAGTAAAAGTAACAAAATTATATTAATATGTATAGAATATATAATATTATATAAGGTAAAATAGCTTATAGACTAAATGCTTAAGGTAAATGTTTTCCTTAAAAAGATTACAGATGCCCACCCAAATCGCCCCCCACCAAAAATATGGCTCATTAACTACTACATTTGTAATCTATGGCAGCACAGATTGTCCAAATATTGCTTTATACAGAATCTATTAACTGGAATCTCTTAACAACTGGAATCTGTCAAAAATGCCTAAAGATATATACCTTAGTTTATAATGGACAATTTTGAAAAAGCTGCATGCACCTAATTTTATAAGTTGAATTATTAAATGAACTACAGAATGAAAGGGTTTATTCCTAAAACTCTGTTAATGTTTTAAAAAATCCCTTTGGAAATAAAATCATCAGTCCTAATTAATCACAGCTTAAGTTCATATTCTGTACACTGGGTTTCCTTAAAATAATTTTGTTCTATATTATTTTCTAATTACTTTTTTCTAGCATTATAGCACATGTATCTTCCCATTTCAAAGAAATATTTATAAATAAACTAGGAAAGTGGTTATAAGTTTAAAAGAAATGCAAACTTAAAAAGAAAAAAGGAAAAACAATGACAGCATTCAAATTCTATATTCCTAAAGAAAGAAATGTCAGTCTCCTAGAAATAATCTCCTCATTAACCCACCCTGAAAAGGAAACCAAGGAAATAACAATGGCTGTGATTTCTTTAAGAGTCCCCCCTTCTAACTAACTGGAATATAGAAACCAAAACATTCAGTCTTGTTATCTGGAAACAGAAGGAAATTGTCCTACCAAGGGTATCATGCACAAAGGAATAATAACTTGAAGAAGTCTGGAGAATAGAGAAGAATCAATTTAGGGAGACAAATGATCTTCGAAGTTCTTTGAGGTCACTAGCCCATTCGTCTCCAGAGTGAGATGTGAGCTCCTGAGAGATACAGGATTCTAGCAAGGCAACCCACCAGAGCAAGATAAGAAAAGAATCAGAATCTCTACATAAGTTTCTTATTTAAGAAATAAGGGAAATTTTGTTTTATTGGCATTTAAGTTACAGGTTGTCACTGGCACCCTCCTAACTGTGTAAGACAATCATGTAGGATTCACACAGTACATGAGGTTAGTTCTCCAAGTCCTCCATGACACCGAAGATGACAGAGACCTCTCCCTCTTACCTCTTCGTCTGCTTCTGGTGTATGGTATTTGGGTGTGCTAGTTTGATAAACCAGTTAAAGAGATTTTTAATTTATATTATCTAATTGAACTAATTCATAAAATGGTGAGGTGGCTTTAGAAGATGCCTATGAAGAATCTCCTGGTTGAACACAGCATTAATAACACAAGTGCCAGGGCGCCTGGGAGGCTCAGTCGTTCGGCTCAGGTCATGGTCTTGGGGTCCTGGGATCGAGGCCCACATTGGCCTCCCTGCTTGAAGGGAAGCCTGCTTCTCCCTCTCCCTCTGCTTGTGTTCCCTCTCTGTGTCTCTGTCAAATAAATAAAATCTTTAAAAAAATAAATAAGTAACACAAGTGCCAACAAAGAAGATACAGCAAATACAACAGTCACTTTTCCAACTACTAGCACTAGTACATCACACTAATAGTACCTGTACTGCTAGGATATCGACCAGATTCATGAAGTAAAAACAATGGCAAAAATGTCCCCTGGATATGTGATGAGAATAGAATTTACTTCTATGGTCTCCCTTCCCAAAACTCAGAACCCAGTTTATTAATGAGGAAAACATCAAAACCGTCCCGGTTGAAGCACATTCTACAAAATACCCAACTTGCACTCCTCAAAACTGTTAAGGTCATCAAGAACTGGGAAAGTCTGAGAAATTCTCCCAGTCCGGAATACGCTACAGAAACAGGGCAGCTAAATGTAATGTGGTCTCCTAGACAAGTTCCTAGAACAGAAAAAGGTCATTAGGTTAAAACTAAACAAATATGAATACAGAATGAACTTCATTGGTTGTGATAAATATGCTTTACTGTTTGAAAAATGGCAACATATTCAGGTCTAAAAAACTCAGCCCCAAATTTTCAAAATCATCAAGACTACCTGCAATACAAATTTATATTCACTGCTGTTAATGATGAACATTTGGCCTGAAGAGTATATTGTGCTTCAGATACTAGCTAATGATAAGACATGCTCACAAGTTATAAAATAGTAAGTATATATAAATCTATGCCCCCCAAAGCATGGAGACCACAATTCTAAAAACTGGTAAGTAGGTTAATTAGATGTGATACTACTGTTAACATATCGCCAGTTATTTGAGTACACATTAAATGTCAGGTGCTAGAGATATGAGGATAATCATACAATTTCTGATTCAAAGCAGCTTATAATTTAGTGATCAAACAGACAAGTAAAAAGGTAATTAATACACAATGTAATCATAAAAAGCAGTGACACAAATAGAAATGAATTTAGAGTTCAATGGGAGCCCTTGGGCTGAAAAATGAGACATGAGGCAGAGAAGAGGCCTGGAACAAGGTGCCATTTAGACTGACTCTCAAGGTACAGGAAGTTGGTCAAACTAAATAGGAGGAAGATGTTCCAGAAAAAAGGGACCAGCATGTACAGGAATCTAGAGCTATGTTGTCCAAGAGCATAGCCACTAACCAACGTGACTCCTGAACTCTTGAAATACGATTACTGAGAAACTGTATTCTTTTTTTTTTAATTTATTTATATATTTGACAGAGAGAGAGAGATCATAAGTAGGCAGAGAGGCAGGTAGAGAGAGAGGGGGAAACAGGGTCCTTGCCAAAGAGAGAGCCTGATGCGGGGCTCAATCCCAGAACCCCGAGACCACAACCTGAGCTGAAGGCAGAGGCTTTAACCCACTGACTGAGCCACTGAGGCACCCCTGAGAACCTGTATTCTTAATTTTATTTCATTTAAAGACTGAAGCAGTTCAGCACAGTCAAGATAACAATTCTCCTCCAAGTTTAACACAATTTCTATCAAAATCCCAGAAATGCTTTTGTAGGCATAGATAAGCTATCCTCAAATGTATATGGAGGGGGAAAGGTCTTAGAATAGTCAAAACAATTTTGGAAAAGAATAAAGTGTAAGGAATCACTCTTCTTAAGATTTTTTTTTAATTTATTTGACAGATAGAGATCATAAGTAGGCAGACAGGCAGGCAGAGAGAGGGAGAGAGAGGAGGAAACAGGCTCCCTGCTGAGCAGAGAGCCCGATGCGGGGCTTGATCCCAGGACCCTGGGATCATGACCTGAGCCGAAGGCGGAGGCTTTAGCCCACTAGGAATCACTCTTCTTGATGTTAGGACTTACTATATGGTTACAGCAAACAAGACAGTGTGGTAGAGGAATTGATGTTACACATCAATGGAACAGAATGGAGAACCAAGAAACACACCCACACAAACACGCCTAATTGATTTAAGGTGCAAAAACAATTCAATGGAAGACAAATGGTCTTTTCAACAAATGGTGCCAAAGCAATTGAACATCCATTGCCTAAAAAAACAAACAAACAAAAAAAAAAAACAACCTTGAACTAAACCTTACACTGTATGCATGTGTTCAAAATGGCTCACTGGCTTAAATGTTAAAACTATAAAACTTCAAGGGGGGGGAAAAAAACATAGGAGCAAATCTTCAGGACATGGGAGTTCTTTGTCTTAACACCAAAAATATGATCCATAAAAAGAAAAAATGATAAATTGGACTTCATCAAAATCTAAAACCTTTGCTCTGAAAAAGACTATTATAAGAGAATGAAAAAAAATTACAGTCTAGAAGAAATTTATCCAAACCACATATCTGACAAAAGCCTAAAATCTAGAATATAAAGAATTCTCAAAACTCAATAGAAAAAAAAATTAGAAAATGGACAAAAGGCATGAACTGACATTTCAAAGACAACATACCTGAGATGAGAAGCATATGCAAAGATGTTCACCATCATCAGTCATTGGGAAAGCGCAAATAAAACATAATGAGATATCACTACACAACTACCAAAATGGCTGCCAAAATAGTGACAGTAAGTGCTGGCAAGGATGTAGAGAAACTGGTCAGTTATATATTACAGACAGGTATGTAAAATGGTGCAGTCACACTCTGGAATATAGTTTGGCAATTCCTTTCAAAATAGACGTGAGCTGAATAAAATATTTCCCCCAATAAACATAACCTTCTTGTTTTGATAGGAAACATTTTACTTTAACAACTGCATTGTGTAGGGGCACCTGGGTGGCTCAGTGGGTTAAGCCCCTGCCTTCGGCTCCGGTCATGATCTCAGGGTCCTGGGATCAAGCCCTGCATTGGGCTCTCTGCTCAGCAGAAAGCCTGCTTCCCTCTCTCTCTCTGCCTGCCTCTCTGCCTACTTGTGATCTCTCTCTGTGTCAAATAAATAAAATCTTAAAAAAAAAAAAAGACCTGCATTGTGTAAAGATATTGTCTTGTGTTGTACTAAGGGAAGAAAGTGCAAGCATAACTTTAGTACTACACACAGGCATACAACCAACCCAGTTAGTGTCCACAAACTGTTTCAGCTCAACTGATGTTCTTCTAGGCACCAGTGTCAGGCATATTAGAATATGCAAGACTGCATGACTTACAGTGATATCTATTAAATGGTAATTAAATCAAAATACCTGTTTTTTAAATTACATATAATTAAATTTGTTTCGTGTTAAAAATATAGTATGGACAACTTTAAATTTTAAAGAAAGGTAGTATTGATGCAGAACTGAGTACATTCAAAAGATACAACTAGGACCAAAATATTAAAAGAAAGAAAGAAAGAAAGAAAGAAAGAAAGAAAGAAAGAAAGAAAGAAAGAGAAAGAAAGAAAGAAAAGGAAAGGAAAAAACCTTGGAAGAAGCAATTACAAATTTCACCATGAATGGCAACTAATTTACCAGAGCAGAGCAAAATGAGAAAGCTGTTTGGTTTTTGTGCCAATTATTAATTTATAGCTCCAAATTCACCCAAAGACTGCTCTGTGAAACAGACCCGGGCCCTTTAAATATTTTACTTTTGCCAGCTGGCACAGTGTTAATCTTTGTCAGTAGAGGGCATAGGAGAGGCTCCCTAGGAGTAAATGACTTTCCCTCCTCAGACTTGCTCCCTCAGTGCTCCTCTACAACACTCAGCTCAGGCAGTGCCCAGTGGCCAACCAACCAGCGGCCAACAGCGCCCCTCTTCAGTGAGACACTGCCCTGTACACAGCTGGGATGCTAATTTCTGGCAAACTTCAAAAGACAGATTTCTAGCACATTATGCCAGCGTGGCACCCCAGCAATTTCTCTCATCCAGTACGTTATATCTATGCCCCCTCCAGCAAGGTCTGGATTTAAGCCCATAAGCTTAGTGGAATGTTTTCATTGGTATTTATTACTGGCAGCCCTAACTTTTCACCTTATGTGGCCAATAATTCTTTTAGGTTTAGAATTGCTTCTTAAGACCCAAATGTCTTGCCAGGTCTAATTTGTTCATGTAATACTTTCTAGCAAAATGGATGAGGCAAATATTCTTTTTTTTGGAAGATGGAGAAATTAAAGAACAAATAAACTATGAAATATGATAAAGGTGATAGAGCAAATCAGTGGAGTCAAGAACTAAGAAATCTTGACTAAATTCAGTATTTTATTCCCAAAACTATAGTACACCACTTAGCTACCAAAACTATTGCCTGATAAACTTTAAGTGGATAAAAATATAACAACCACGGGGCGCCTGGGTGGCTCGGTGGGTTAAAGCCTCTGCTTTCGGCTCAGGTCATGACCCCAGGGTCCTGGGATCGAGCCCTGCATCGGGCTCTCTGCTCAGCGGGGAGCCTGCTCCCCCCCCCCCCCGCCTGCCTCTCTGCCTACTTGTGATCTCTGTCAAATAAGTAAATAAAATCTTTAAAATATACATATATTTTAAAGATTTTATTTATATATATTATATATTATATATATATATATATAACAACCACACATTCTGGATGGTAAAGGATCATCCTGGTTTTTTACCATGGTTTTCACATTTCATCCAGTTTAAAATTTGTCCTGAAATTTTTTCACTCTTTACCAAAGTATTAGCAGTTGCATTAAGATAGCCTTCATTTGTACCTCCAACTTCCGCCGGTCTGGTCTACCGGTCTGGTCTAGTAGTGTAAGAGATGCAACAAAGACAAGCTTTCAATTTAATACGCTGTTAAATCTAGAAGATGACTATTAATAACCCACGTCTCTTTCCTGCCCCTTTCCTGATGCAGTGTAACTAACATGTTCTTTTTGAAGACAGCAAGCAACACCTGACTGATAAGCAAGGGCACTCACACACAGTGGCTGCAGATTCTTAACTTTCCAGTCTAGAGTAGACAGAAATTCATTCTCTTAAAGGTGAAATATCTGACATTGTGAGTGCTACTGCAAATTCTGCCAGGGGCGGGGGGCGCGGGGGGAGTTCAACATATTTTTACAGTGATAATATGAATATATTTTGGTGGAGTGCCAAAGAAACAGTTATTATTAAATCTAGAGACCCTCAGAGAAGGAATGTACTTGGAATTAGTTGTGATGCATACATAATTTATAACTGTGCCCAAACTGTGATATTCTAATCAAAACATTAATTTGTTGTCAAAATTGACATTTGTAAAAAAAGCCGTAGTTTACACAGTAAGAGTAACCCACAAAATTTTGTAAAAAGCTGACACTGAATGCAACACTTCAGCATGGCTGCATGAATTTTCTCTTTGTGCTGCCTATCATTTACAGATTTAAAAAATACTGGAGCTTTAAAAAAACACTAATTTGTAAATCAATCTAAGTATTTACTATAATATTGAGCTTTTTTGTAAACGAGTCTTTAAATTTGGGTTGCATTTTGTTCAAATCAGTAGGAATTCTTAACATGAGAAGAAGAGGCAAAAAGCTTAAGCTTTTAACTTTCAACAAATGGCATTTTTTAAAAAAACAAAGCTTGTAAGCAGGAAGACTGAAATTTACTGTTACTAAAACAAGAAATCAAATTTTAAGGGCACAAATAGTATACAAAATTAATTCTCAAGTTCTATCATTACATATCTATCACAATTTCTGACAGCAATCTTTTAAAAGGGCTATTTATAATTGGAAGTACTTATATTCATACTAAAATGATAAAAATTGAAAAGTCCTATTATTTTAGAGCATCTAAATTTGGCAAAACATTCAAAATAATCATAAAGACAACTTCTCTGTTGTTGTCTGTCAAGTTCTGTCTTATAAAAATATTTAAGACAACTGCGGCGTTCTGGATGGCTCAGTGGGTTAAGCCTCTGCCTTTGGCTCAGGTCATGATCTCAGGGTCCTGAGATTGAGCCCAGCCCGCATCGGGCTCTCTGCTCAGCAGGGATCCTGCTTTCCCCTCTCTCTCTGCCTACTTGTGATCTCTCTCTCTCTCTCTCTCTGTCAAATAAATAAATATTTTTTAAAAAATGCTTAAGAAACTATTCTAAATGGAGACTAAAAATTAGTACCTATTAAAATATTTGGGCTTAAATACTGATACATTTAAATGTCAAAAAATGTTGATCTGAAAAGTATCCTCCATTAAACAGAATTTACCTTTAACTCCTTTGATATCTCAACACCTGCAGAAAAGTGGTTTTCTCAATTAAAGAAGTCAATAATTGAAATCTGTTAATTGTAAAACATAACTTAGAAAAAGCTTACAGCAAGCAATTTTAAGGGAAAGCTTTCAACAACAAAACCATATTGCTAAAACTATATTCTTCATAAAAAAGGGACCCAGAATTACAGAGAGATACAGCTAAAAAGAAAGGTCTAATATTAATGTATCCCAAGAGTTAAATGTTCTTTTTGTATTGTTCATATAATCACTATGGGGGGTGGTCTGCCTTAAAGTAAACAGATATATATATAATTTTTATATTTTGACAATTTATTTTTGGAAAGTTTTCATAAAGAGCCATTATTTTTAAAGATCTTATTTACTTGTCAGAGAGAGAACGAGAGTAGCACACAAACAGGGCAAGGGGCAGGCAAAGGGAGAAGCAGGCTCCCCGTAAGCAGGAAGCCTGATGTGGGGCTCAATCCCAGGACCCTGAGATCAGTACCTGAGCCAAAGGCAGACACCTAATTGACTGAGCCACCCAGGAACCCCCATAAAGAGCTATTTTACAGGTCTACCAATATAAGCCAAATATATAAGTTACAAATATACATTTTATGTATGTTGTACAATTTTATGTTAGTGCTTTTACTCTCAAGCATACCAGTTTTGACAAATGATACAGATAATATTTAAGATAAAACACCTGCACACTGAAAAAGGCCAGAATGTTACTAGCTACAAGTAGAAAAGTCATGTTATTCCCCTTTTTTTTAAACCAGATAATCATCTAGGGTTCAAAACAAAACAATTGGCCTATTTAAGTTTCTACAAAATTTCCAAATCTTTATTTTGATCTTTTTCAAGTCTTCATTTGAGTAATTCATAATTTTACAGTTAATCTGCTGTACCTACATAAAACTTGCAGGGTGTTTAAGATTTTAGTAGAAGTATACTCTTTTAGTGAGAATCACAAACATTAATTCAAAACACAACAATGTATCTGGGTAGCTATCTGCTTGCAAGACTGAACTCCAGAAAACAGACGATTATATCTGGTGAAATTTTTTACCACTATGAATTATCATCTGTCTACAGTGGTATATGAAACACAGCAAGCATTTAATAATTATAGAATGAATGAATTTCTTAAATTAAGACAAGGGTGATTTCAGAGAAGACCTGACAATGACAGGGAAAACGGTAAAGAGAGCAAGAAACATGAAACAGCCATTCAAAATTCTAAGCAAGTTAACATAAAAAAATGCATGTTACATCAATTCCTCAATTTCTAAAATAAATTCTCAAATACAAACATACTGAGCTTCATACTTTCATAGATAGTAAATAACCATATTAAATTTCCCCTACACTAATAAAAAAAAAAGACACCAAAACAATTATTTTAAACACTATTCTAGGGAAACGCATGAAATCTTCAAAAATGGATTTAAACTGTATACAAGAAAATGGGGGGGAAATCGACTTTAAAATTAGTGAAAATATTTAAAATACTTAAAACAGCAATAACATATCTATATCAGACAATACAAACATGAAAATTACTAGCTGCAATGTGAAAGATAAATACTATTTCAGATAAAATTGAAACCAACTTTTCTGAATTTCAGTGAATAGCCTTTCCAGATAAAAGGATCTTCTGCCATCATGTGGAAAATTTTGAAATTACACTTGCACAAAAAATGCCAGTATCTCATTAGAGTATTTGTTTCCCAATAATAGAATCCAGTTATAAGCTAGATCCATATTCTTAGAAGAATTTAGTGAAAATGATCATACACAGGAACTCTTCGCTCCTGTCTTCTTCCTAAGAAAAGACAGTGCTCCTTGCAGCTTAAGGAAACTGCAAGACAGACATTCAACCTCTTTTCTGTTTCCAAGACTCTTAGCAGCTATGGCTATCCTAGGTCTCTCCCAGTTCATGATCTCAAATTCCTTAAATATTCATTCCTCATCTCTTCCCCACTTTAGGTACTTAAAAGACTATTTTCAGTGGAAAAGGAGACAGGAATATAAAGCTACACTAACTTGTTCCGAGTAATTAGGAACCACAGGTGTTGAATATAAATTTTATAAAGACCAAAAGCTTATTAACACTTACATAGCAAAAAATCAATAAAAAAATAAAAACTGAGCCTGCTTTTCATACATTCAGATGCCTGTTGACTTATCAATATCTAGATAAAAACATGAATTCATAGTACCCTATGAAATACAGCACTGAATTCTTATGTAGGGGTGCCTAGGTGGCTTACATGGTTAAGCCTCTGCCTCCAGGTCCTGGGATCAGCCTCAAGTCAGGCACCCAGCTCAGTGGGGAGTCTGCTTCTTCCCCTTCCTCTGCCTCTGCCTCTCCTTGTACTCTCTCTCTCTCAAATGAATAAATAAAATCTTTTTTAAAAATGTCTTATGTATTTATAAAATACAACGTAAGAATTCTCATATCAGAGTAAAAGCCTTTCCTTAAACTATTAATCTTTACAAAGACTACAATTTACACATTCAAATGATTGGTTAACTTTTTAATCTAACTATGGACATCAGTATGTTTGATCTTCATCTGAAATATAATCACACATTTTTTCTTTGGGGGGGGGATTTACTGAGCATTTATTATAAGCAAAATACCATCCTAAGAGCTTTAAAGTGCACAAAGATAGGTAAAACATAATTTTTGTCCTCAAGAAACTTACCACCAACAGTGTCTAAAGGATGTACACAAATAACTATAATACAATGTTGAAAGCATTAAGTACCAAAACAAAAATACCCAAAAAATACTGTTCAGGAAATTGGAAAGTAGAATGTTGCTTTTTACTGGAAGAATTAATTAAGAAAGAGTTGATAGTAAAGTACTAGAGCTGTTATGAAAGACATTTTAGGATTTGGTCATACAGAAATAGGAAAATATTTAGGTCAAATGAACAGTGAAAGCCAAAACAACTTACAATCACATCCAGAAAACAGCACGCAAGTAGAAGTGGAACGCAGGACACACAGCAGAGAATACGGAGATGAACGGTAAGAAAAATATATTCGAGCCAGATTTTTGCAGTTTTAAACTCTAGGTGAAAGAGAGGTCAATGGGAAAGCAGTGATGATTTTTGACAGAGGCAATAATATGGTCAAAGTTGTGTTTTATAAGCTGACAATTAAGAGACTAATAGCAAGATTATTCATGAAATTACTACAAACATCTAGAGGTAATGAGAATGGAGACAGTAAGTCAGGGTTCTGGCATGGTAAAAGGAAACAATCAACAGGATTTAGCAAGTAATTGGATATATAAGATAAGAGAGAAGGAAGAATTAAAAATAATGAAATCACAAAATTTGTTTTCAGCACCCTCAAAGGTCTTCCCTGGAAATCTTGCCTCTTTGCTTTTAATCTCCATCGTACCCCACACTAGAGGTAAAATAGCTAGCATTTCTAGAGTACTACCATACAAGGCAACTGTTACGAATCTATTATCTTACTGACTCCTTAATCTTAAGGGGTAACTACTGCTGGTATTCCCATTTTACTGATGAAGAAACAGGCTTGGAGTGGTTCATCAAATTACCCAAGGTCACAAGGTAAGTGACTGGATGTTAGCCAATGTCAGATAATCATTTAAGTGTTACTGACAAAAGTTTATAATGCAATCTCCCATAGGGGTAAACCATACTTTTAAAACAAGCTCAAAGATAAAAATATCTTCAAATCCAACAGAATGGATCCATATCAAGGAGCAAGTGACAAGGTAGATACGCTGAGTAGAAAACTGCCTAGTCATGAATTCAATTGGCTAAAAAGTTTTCCTCCCAATGAACTCATACTACCCATTGTTTGCTTTGACAAAAGACCAACATTTTCAACCACTATACTTTTTTTTTTTTTTAAGATTTTATTTATTTATTTGAGAGAGAGAACACGAGCAGGGGCAGAAGGAGAGGGAAAAGCAGACTCCCCGGCTGAGCAGAGAACCCAAGGGGGGTTCAATCCCAGGACCCTGGGATCATGACCCGAGCCAAAGACAGATGCTTAGCTGGCTGAGCCAACCAGGCACCCCTCTACCACTATTCTTTAAGGTAAATTGATTTCATACTATCTTATACAGACTTATAGCAAACTTAATAAACTCCTTAAAGATACTGACCATGTATTAATCTCAGAATCCCCTGAAAAACAGTACACACTGAATGAATGACTGAACACTGAATGAGGCACTGAATGAAATCAACTCAGGTGGGCTGCTTCTGTTTAGTCCTCCCTTTCACAGTGTGACCAACATCTTTACAAAATTTAAGGCCTACATTTGGAACAATTTCTCCACGTCCTACCTTGGATGTGATGAAAACTCCCTCCTGATTCTTTGCTTCCTTTCCAGTTTTTGACCTTATTAATGTCCTCTGGATTACCCATTAACACCCTCAATTTGTAAAGACCATGGAAAAACAAATGGCTAGCTCTATTTATGTTAAAAGAGGTGCTTCTCCTAAATCCCAGGACATATCCAAAGGTTCCCTAATCCACTGACTCCCTCCTCAGTTTCAAAGAAAGGCTTTACTTTCCATGGGATCCAACAGTACCCATGTTCAATTTTGAGAAGATTCTCCTTTGATAGACTATCCACTAGGCTGTGCAGAGGATCTGAAAGATGGGGCCAAGTTCCCATTCCTCTCAGCTTTGATTTATATATCCTTTCCCAGAGAAATAACGTAACAAATAGTAGTTAGGCTCCTAGACTGTCCTGCAGAAAAAGTCTATTTAACCACAGAACAGCTAGAATATTACACAATAGCTATTACATTTTATGTTTTCATTATAAATATACCATTTTTATGCTATATTATGGACTAAATAGCTGTTTATGTTAATTCTGGTTAAAAGCATTTCAGTATCCATAAAAGGAGGATGAATTATCATTAGTATTTTCCAAGTGTTAAGCAAGGCAGTAAGCTGCTGGGATTCAAACTAAAGTAGAAAGCTAACAAACATGTTGTAATTAAAAGCAACATACACTTCTGTAATTAAAAAGATAAAACAAAAAGAAAAACAAATCATTAGGATTTGGGATCCAGTTGGCTTTTAAGAAAGATAAAACTACTAAATAACTTTTTAAACTTTGGATAACTTCATACTAACCCTGTTACTATTTAAGAAAATACACTGTAGTTCAATCAATATATGAACACTTGCCACCTCCTTAATTTAGGGTGTAGAGCACATTTTGATAGCATTTAGTTGAAAAGACTAGAACTAAAATGATCTGTTATGTCTCACTCATCAAAAGTGCCAAATCTGAATTTGTTCTTCACATCAAACAGAAATTAAATTTTATTCTTTTTAGACACACGCCATCGACATTTGTAGACACACCCTTTATAAAACAAATTTGATGTATGCAAATGCAGGTTTACACAAAGAAACAAATTATGGGCTGATTATTCACTTCACAAAAGGATTCTCAAAAGAATTCCCTGAAATAGTAAGTTTGCCAGGATACTTAAAATATAGTTAAATTTCAAAAGCAATCAATTTATAAACAACTTCTCAGAAATACAGTATAAAAGTAGTTACAAAAAGTATCAAGCTTCAGAAACTTCTATTATTACAAACTCTGTCCCAAAAGCTTGTCAAATCTAGGTGAAACTAACAAATTAAATAGCCGAAAATGGCATAGAAATGTATATCTTAAATAGTCCTTAAATATATATAGTATATAAATATATACTTTTAAAACTGACCTAACAATAATCATTAAACTACCAATTCTTCTTTAAAATTATATGTACAGATTAGCAAACAATACTCAATATGGCTAACAGTGACCCATGAAACCAAAGAACAAAGAGTCTGTTCAGCCTTGTTCAGGCAGGTAAGCCAGAAGTACAAAAGAAGAAAAGTCCAGAGATCCCAAACAGCATTGCAGTTTTTGTTTTGTTTTTCCTTTGCAGTGCTCCAAGTGCTCTGAGGTGTAGAAGACAGTATCTGGGAAATCCAAACATGATGGTCCAAAAATGGAGCATTTGGGGCCAACTAAGAGAAGAAGGAAAGATCCTAATGCCCCCAAATGGTCATTACTGGCTAATTTTTTCCTGTTCTGTTCAGAGTTCTAGCTTACGATCGAATCCAAAAACCCTGGCATATCCACTGAAGACCAAATAGATGTGGAATAATCTGACAGCAAAAGAGCAGCCTTGCAAGAAGTTAGTGAAGCTAAAAAATAAATAAATAAATATAAATAAATAGAAAAAGAATTTAGCCAGCTTGGGAAAAATTGATGGTACAAAGGAGATAGCTTGTTGCCTGAAAAAGAAAAAAGAGGAAGAAGGTGAAGAGGATGACAGGAGAGGAGAGGGAGGTGTCTGAGAAGTAGAGAAAACTGAGTATCTCTCTCCACATGAATGCCAGAGTAAGGAAAAGGTGGTTATAAACGTTTTTGAGGTGTCTCTGCCCTCATCGGATTTAATTACAAAGTTAGAATATGATCATGCCGCAGTTTCTAAAAAAATCTTAGAAATATTAAGTGATTTACATGAATGAAGTAGCCAAGGGAGTCAGCACACTCAGACACTTTATCAAAGTTATACATATTTCCAAATATTTTAAAATAAGAAGTTTTGGGGCGCCTTGGTGGCTCAGTGGGTTAAAGCCTCTGCCTTCGGCTCCGGTCGTAATTCCAGGATCCTGGGATCGCCCGCATCAGGCTCTCTGCTCAGCGGGGAGCCTGCTTCCTCCTCTCTCTCTCTCTGCCTGCCTCTCTGCCTACTTGTGATCTCTGTCAAATAAATGAATGGAATCTTTAAAAAAATAAAAAATAAAATAAAATAAGAAGTTTTTCTCACTGTGTGCATCTTGCTCTTGGCCTTGTAAAAGCAACCAAAGATGTTCATGGCCTTTTTTGCAAGCTAAAAAAGGTTATTAACTAAGGTTGTTAACTAAGGTTATTGGCCAGAAATCCTGAGTTATCAATTGTGCATATCCACTGCTTATAAAATGTAAAAGTAACATGCACAAACCATTGAGGCCCATGCTGGGAAGTGGGAGGCGCTAGAACAAGATGCCTCTCGGAAGAGTCACGGTTTAGAATGTGTGCTGTGAAGCCACACCCGCTGATACTACATGCCAGTGTCATCGTAGCTGACTCTGTACATGTGTACATGTGTGTCTGCCATGCCACCTCCAGCCGTTCTTAGTTTGGAAGGGGTAAGCTTTCTATGAGAAGTGTATGCATTTTTTTATTCAATGGAATAATTTTCAAACAAACTGCAGACCTCTTCACCTTCAGCAAAGAGTCACTGCATCAAAGTCCAGAAACCTCTCCAATTTAAACATACAATAAGCAACATTTTACAATGTTTATTTGTTTATAATAACGATACCTTTCCAAAGGAAAATAAACCATGTGGGTGTATTTAAAATCTATTCCAATAAAGCATAAATATTTTAATGTTTGAGAGCACAGAAGTCAAAATGCAGTTTACTTTGGAAATGCTTCCAAGTTCTAGTGATTTAGGAGTTGAGAAGAGCAAAACCTTGTAAATAAGATAAATATGATCCTCCCTTTGGAATTAAGCTAATTAAATCCACATACCATGGAAAGTATCTGAATTCTCTAGGGCCCAGATGAGAAATTTGCTAGCTTAATCTACTAACACATTAATGGCAATAATAATAGTGCTTTGACAGAAAGAAAGTGCTTACAATGAAAAAAATAAATTAATAAACTATTACAAGGGGGGCAAACTTGCTTTTGTGTTCAGCGCGTCCAGGAAAAAAAAAGCAGTGAAGCAGCAGAACCCACGATGTTCTCTGCTGTAGATATAATGAGGCCCGATGAAAAATCTCTCATGCCTACCCACTTCCCATTATTTTAATTCCATGTTTACTCGGTAACCTTCTAAACACTAATTCAGTTTCCGAGAAAGCTTAATAGAGGTCCACAATCCCTTACTCACAGTTCTTAAGTCAAAAAAGTTTCGACAAACAAAAGCTTTTTCAGAACTTACCTGGCAGGAGATCCTGATCTAAATGGACATAAACCCTTTATTTACTTAATATTAAAAGTCAAATATTTTAGTGTGGAGTATTAATTTAGTGTGGAGTATTTGATTACAGGGTGCCACCCCAGTTATTTCTTAAAATTCAGTCATAGTCCTTATTACCTTTCTAAAAATCTAAAAAATTCTGAATTCTGAGACACATCTGAAAAAGAGTTCCCTGGATCTAGATATAAATATTCTGACTCCTGGAAAAGAAGAGCCCCACCCCCCACTTCACCAGTCCCCATAACCAACCAACAAAAATGAATATTCTAGTTTATACTTCAATCACCATTCTGGTTTATACTTCAAAATTTATAAATTTAGTTAGTGTGAGTCTGATGCCAACATCTGATCATCTCTGGGTATACTGGTATAAAGTCTAATTCCAGACCTACAAGGCCAATTACCAGGAATTATAACCACAATGTTGAGTGACACATACCCACCTGGAATCTCTTTCTTAACCTACTAGCTTCCAAGCCACCAATTCAGCCTATTTACAGGTCTTCCATCTTTTCTGACTAACCTACCAGAAGACTAACCAATAGTTAACCAATCTCCCTTCCAGTCCCACCTGCCAGCCTGACAAGACTTCTAGAATACTTAGAAAAAGAAAATGTGAACAATTAAACTACTACAGATTTTTAAGTTATTAAGTAGCAATTTAATTTTGATCAAATTAAGTTATTGGAGAATCAATGAATATTTAAGTTTGATCTCTAGGAAATTAAGCAAGAGAAGATTCTTCATGTTGTTTTAAAAAAACTTAATATGGGGAGCCTTGGTGGCTCAGCCAGTTAAGCAGCTGCCTTCAGCTCAGGTCACATCAGGCTCCCTGCTCAGTGGGGAGCCTGCTTCTCCTTTCCCCTCTGCCCCACCCCCTGCTTGCCTGCATAAGCGCACACTCTCTCAAAATCTTTTAAAAATAAATAAATAAACTTAATACTATACCAGAAAATAGCCCTGATGATTCTTTTCTGATATCAGTTTAGAGCACTAAAGATTCTAAAATATGTCTTCCAGTGGTTAGGTAAAAAGAGGAACTAACAGAGTTTTTGAGGGGAGCGGAGTGGGAGGTTGGGTAAGCCTGGTGGTGGGTATTGTGAAGGGCATGTATTGCATGGAGCACTGGGTGTGGTGCATAAACAATGAATTCTGGAACACTGAAAAGAATTTAAAAAAATAATAAAATTTTTTTTAAAATTTAAAAATTAAAAGAAGAATAAGTAGGTAAGTTTTGAGTCTACACATCTTTTTTCCAGCAGTGCTTTATAGTTTTCAGTGTACAGGTTTGTACATCCTTTGTTTACATCATCCCTGAGTATTTAATATTTTTTGATGGCAAGTAGTATTTTTAAGTTTTAAGTTCCAAGTTTGCGTTGCTAGTACATAAAAAGTTATTTTTTGTATAATGATCATTTATCATACAAACTTGCTAAACTGACTTACTAATTTTAGATTTTTTTTGTAGATTCCATCAGATTTCCTACATAATCCCATTGTGAATAAAATGAGTTTTATTTCTTTCTTTCCAATTTGGATACCTTTCATTTCTTTTGTCTCATTTAAGTGGCCATTTACATTGTTGAATACACGTTTAGATTTTTTTTTTCATTTCATTTACAAAACTCAGCAGGAATCATAAAATATATAGCTGACATTTATTAAAACATGAAGTAGTTTAAGTTAACCTACAAAATTTATTTTTTCTAAAGATTTTATTTATTTAGTTGAGACAGAGAGAAAGCACACACATGCACAAGGTTGGGGGGGGAAGGGTCAGAGAGAGACAGAGAAGCAGGCATCCCACTGAGCAGGGACCCCGATTCCAGTTAGATCCCAGACCCTGGAATCATGACCTGAGCCAAAGGCAGAGGCTTAACCGACTGAGCCACCCAGGCGCCCCTAACTTACAAAATTTAAATGGCAAAATTAGGAAATGTATTTATAAGGCGCTGGTATTTGACTCTTAATGTGTTTACCTCAAGTGCTTTATGACATGAGACTGGTAATGAAAATATTGAGTATATCCAGCTGCATTTTTAAAAATAACATTTACTGGCTTTTCTTATAATTACTAAAGTAGCACTCATCTTTTCAGAGAATCTGGAAAATAGGTGGTTCAAGGAAGAAAATTACAATCATCCTTTACCATATCACCCAAAGATAAACACCGTTTACATTTAATTATAACATGAACAGTTTTCCCAATCATTAATTCTTCTGAAACACTATTTCTAGCTGCATACTAACCCACCCATCATATGGCTATGCTATCATTTCATTCTTCTGCCATCATTGGATATCTATACTGTTTTTGATTTGTCATTATTACCATATACATACAGCACAATTAATATCCTTGTAAATAAATCATAGAATGGTCTTTTACTGGGGTCCCTTTTGCCCATTCTTTTTAAAAGTTGTGTTTTCCCAATCCAAGCTATCCAGCTTTTTATATTAATTAAGCATGTATCACATTAATTCAAAATATGTTTCATTTGCTTTTTTAACTTTTTAAAATTCAGGGGTTATTAACTTTATGTTAATTATAACTGTATTACAAAAAAAAATTTTTTTGAACCATTCTATTACTATAAAAACATATTACCCTAAAACTAACAGAAAAGATGAAAGAGAAAAAATCAGTGTTACCAATGAAAAGTGTAAAATAGGTTAAGCCATTTGATATAGTTTTAACTCATCTAACTGTATCTTAGAGGTAAAAGAACTTATCGGTGCATCCTTATCTTCAAGGATAAAACATTATTTTTCCTACTGAGACTACTGAGGCCTAAATAAACTTTCCAAAAATTTCACAGAAAACACATGTGCCTGACTAACTACAGTTTAACAGTATATCACAGCAACTTCTTTTCTCATTTCATTACCGAAAATAATTTTGAAAACCACTAATAAACTTAAACCACTAATAAACTTAAATCACTCTTTAAACAATAATTAAACGTTTTATTATGCTAGAGGTATACAGGATAAAAACATGATTAAGAAGCTTCTCTTTCCAAGGGTGCCTGGGTGGCTCAGTTGTTAAGCAGCTGTTTTGGGCTCAGGTCAGGATCCCAAGGTCCTGGGATAGGGCCCCACACTGGGCCCCCTGCTCAGCAAGGAATCCTGCTTCTCCCTCTCCCACTCCTCCTGACTGTGTTCCCTCTCTGTCTCTCTCTGCCAAATAAAGAAATAAAATATTTTTTTAAAAAAAAGAAAAGCAGCTTCTCTTTCCCTTAGGAAAAATACAAAAAAATGGAGAAGCAAATACACAAATTATAGCAAGCAAACAAGCAAAATTCAAAAGAAAAATATTGATAGCCATTTTATACTGCAAAAGTTTAATAGTTTTTTGGAAACATTAATTTCATGAAGTAAGAACACAAGACTTTGGTCATGTCCAGCTGTGTGATACCAAACAAGTCATTTTACTTCTATAAGCCTCAGTTACTTTCTCTTTAAAATGCTAGAACTGCGATTTAAGAAGTCATACTGGAGAAATCACAGCAGCATATTTCTTATTTCCTCTCCTCCCAAAACCTCTTTGAACTGATAGTAAAGGATTTTCAAAAGCAGTAATCCATAATGACCAAGAATAAAAATGGAGGCATTAGCCGCCAACAGATTTCAGTGAATGTCCCAAGACAGAAAGCAGGTAAAGGAGTTGAACTCATGAAACAGTGCAGATTTAGGACCCACAGCTTAGAACAGAAAAGAGAGAACAGAGCTGAAAAAAAAGCCAAACTGCCAGAACCAAATGAACACAAATACCATGTAGGTAAGGAAATCAGGAGTGAGAAGCAAATCTAAGGCAGATAATGAAAACTCTGTAAGCCTAAAAGTAACTTTCCAATCAACAAAGCCTATCTGTAGGCAGAGTTCTCTTTCTTATTGCTTTCTTGTAAATAAGGACAGATAACCAAAATTCACAAGATATTTGAAACATAAAAGACATCAAAATAAAAAGAAAAATGTCACCTTAAAAAGAGATAAGGAATAGAAAATACTGCTCTTTATTATAAACCCTCCCACACTAATTTTTTAATCACATAACATTACTTTGATTTTTTTTAAGTTTAAGTACCTTAACTGAAAAAAAATAAGAGTTTACTATAGCAATCTGAAGCTCCCTTTAAATTCGAATACTCTTTATGTAAAATTTCAGACATTTGTTCTTATTAAGCAACTGTAAAATATATTTTAAAAAACTGGTAAAACCAGTAAAACTATGTATATACAATCCTTTATCTTCTTAAATTCTATGCAAAAACTTATTTCAAATCTTTAAGACTATGTGTTATATGTACACATGTACAGATCTATTTTATTTTTTTAGGGCTCCTGGCTGGCTTGGTCAGTAGTACATGCAACTCTTGATCTCAGGGTTTTGAGTTCAAGCCCTACACTGGGTGTAGAGACCTATTTTAGAACCATAACCATTAGTATATTACTTTTTATTATATTATCACCAGTATTATATTATCACCAGTATATTATCATCAAATAAATTTTAAATCATTTAAATAAAAGACCTCTATGTTTTGGTAACAACATCAATATAGACAATATTGATCAATATCAATAAATAAATAAATAAATAAAATATAAATAAATAAATATAAACATAAATATAAATATATATATAAATAAATATAAATAAATTAAATAAATAAATAATTAGAATTTTTAAAATACCTTTATAACACAAGTACTATTAGAACACATCTCATGACACCAATAAAAGTTAAATATTCCTAAATAAAAACAGTATCTTAAAAGTATCACTGAAAAGCCAAATGTTTAGAAATAGAAAAAAAATGTTTTATATTCCAATGACTGAGTTTCATATCCTCTCCTTTATCCCTTTTTCAACCACTAGATAAGGACCAGAATATGGTTAAAAAAATTTTAAGAGGTATGGGGCGCCTGGGTGGCTCAGTGGGTTAAAGTCTCTGCCTTTGGCTCAGGTCATGGTCTCAGAGTCCTGGGATCGAGCCCCACATCGGGCTCTTTGCTCAGCGGGGAGCCTGCTTCCTCCTCTCTCCCTGCCTGCCTCTCTGCCTACTTGTAATCTCTATCAAATAAATTAAAAAATCTTTAAAAAAAATTTTTTTTAAGAGGTAAAGCTTAATGTAGAAAACATACATCACTATTCAGTAAACCATCACATCCAACAAACTATCACAAAAACACTACACTGAGTAACATGCTGAATAAACGTACAACTGAGAGGTTCACAAATGACTCCCTCATACTTGGTAGATGCATCCTGGACATATATGATCTGTCTACTGAACAGAGAAGTAATTCATTCCTTTTCTTCTGCAAGCTAAAATACAAACTACAAATCAGAATGTTCAAAAGCAACAAAATGAGGTCCCCAAATTAGGCAAGAAAGGCATACAATTATAAGAACTGCAGAATATCCATCCAAGCCTAATTATCCTAAGTTAAGGAAACTTTAAATATAGGCAACAGGCAACTTAATCATACATGTTTTATCTGATGATCTACTTCAAAGTCCTAAATAAGACAAAGATATCCCATGTGAGTTACAAATGGATGGTTACAGGAAATATGAAGCACTTCCTCCTCTCCAACAAATACAACAAAACATCAAATGTTACATATGATATCTAGACCACCATACAAATCTAAAGAATTAAACACAAGGAGGACACAAGTATGTTCCTTTGCAGAAGTAGCCAGAAACAACCAGATACAGAAGAAAAGAACAGAACAGTGCCAGCATCATACTACTACCTTCATTCTCTTAACTCCTGAATGTTAGTGGTCGACCTTTGAATACCTTCCCCCCCAGTTTACCCAACCTGGGCATTTTCAGCCACAACTTTGAACCAGCAACTAACTACAGATAAGGAATTTCAGTTCTCTACCTTCAGCTACAATCTCTCTTCTAAGTATGAGACTAATATATACCTCAGAACATCTCCACTTGACTGTCCCACCAGAATGCTTACTGCAAAATGTACTATACCATACTCATTCTTCACCTAGCTACTTCTAAATACCTAGTCTGGTTACTGGTATCATGATCTTAAACCTGAGAGTTTTCCATTCTATTTCCTTCCCTTTCACTAATCCTATGTGGGTCCTCAAGTTAAGTCTCATTTTGCTTTATAAAAGTCCCATTTTTGCCTTATCCATACCCTACGTTCTCAACATATATAAAGACAAATAGATAGATACCATCTCTACTACAACTCTCCTAACAGTTCTCCCTACCTTCAATCTGACTCATTCTTCAATCATTCCTTTATATTTCTGCTAAAGTGATCTTTCTAGAATATAATCTGAATCATTTCACCACTGCTTAAAATCTTTCAGTAATTCCAAATAAAAATCTAAAATCCTTAGCAGAATATCCTGTCTCCTACCACCTCTCTGGCTTTATTTCTTCCTAATTGCTCACTTTAGATACTAAATTTTAAACACATTACTGAAGATCCTGGAAAAAGTCATACTGTTTCTTACTTCAGTACCTCGGCATATGTTACTCCCTCTGCCTAGATTTCATGACACAATAATTTTGACTTACTCAAGGCTCAGCTCAGACTGAGGTATGTGGCCCTCAACTTCCTCCATTCTCTACCTGCTCCCATCACATTTACCAGACACATATTCATACTGTATTGTAACTGTATAATACACACAACTAAATCTTGGACACGTCAAAATAAAATACAATTGTTCATTTTTGTGCCCCACAATGCCTAGCACTTTGCCCAGCAATAATAAGTGATCAATATCTACTTCTAAAATGTGTAAGCCATTTGGCTTTTTCCAGAAACAAGTTCCACTATAAACATCTATAAACTATAGACATAGAGTAAAACAGTTCCTTAAGCAAAGCAAAAGAAACCAGGCAAGAAAGCAGGAGACATAAACAAATAGGGCAGAAAATGAAAAATTAAACATATGGAGTCTCTTCAGAGTGGCTCCCAAGAGCTCACTCTTTTTTACCCTTTCTATCACAAACATGTTTTATTTGCCAGTTAATCTTCAGCGCTTATTCTAATTTCCCAGAAAATAAGTGGTAAGAAGTTCTCTCCACAACTGGACAAACACCAGAGAAAAAAATGGAAAGTATTACGTAAATTAGCTTTTCTTCAAAACTGAGCAGCTAGAACTTTAAAAATACAATAATAAATAAGACCCCTGATCTACGCAGACCCAATTCCACTTCTAACAGTTGCCTCCTAAAAGACTTAGATTATAATATATATTTTACCAACCAGCTATCAAACATTCTCCTTCAAATATTTCCACAGCTCTTCTGAACCTCCATTTTTTTTCTCTTGTGGTAAAATACTATATAAATTCACTATTTACTCTGTAAATAAGCAGATACATTTTTATCCTTAAGATAAAATTTAACACTTTCTCCTACCTTCCCCTAAGTGGTCCTAGAACAGAAACTTCCCCAGATGAATTCCCTCTATCATTTGCCATGGTTTTCCATGATTACAAATGAAAGGAACAGAGAACCTTCCTCCTAATGCTGGGGCCCCTGAAATGCCTGAGCTTTCCCTTTTCTCCAGTGGGACCCATATCTAAGTTTGCCCCGTAAAGTACAACAAATTCAAGATCCATTCAAGTTCGTAAATAATTTTAGAAGTATCAAAACCCAAAGTCCACAAAGCACAGGAAGTCCTCAACTGTGTTATTCTCCATTAGCTTGACAGAAACATAGGCATCAAGCTAGTAATACTCATGTGTGCCAAATATGTAATCATCATTAACCAAAACAACAGAAATCCAGGCCATAACTAATCACAACAGGTATAACATAATCATAAATTAGATGTTTTGAAGAACTCATAGGAGGGAAAAGCCCAGAAGACTGAAGGATATCACTTTCCAGTATCACTGCCCTAGCCAATATGTTCTCCCCTCCAAGTCATTAGGATCTTCTTTATCCTTCATCCTTGAAAAAGAGAAACTAACTCTCTTGGCAGAGCCCACATCACCCCTTCCAATTCCCAGGCTTAGACTGAGCTGCCTTGCAACTGTGAGAATTAATACTCTATCCAAACAGTCAGATTACTAGGTTTAAACTGAACTTTACCCAGCTGTTAACTCATTAACTACAGAGCCCTAGCCCCACGGAATACACTTTTCTTCATTCCAAAAAAATAAGTGGAAATGTTAGATCAATAATGGGGAAGAAGGGACACGGCTTACCTACTGAAACTTTCCAATAAATAAGTTCAAAAGGAATTAGAGAAATAGAAAATCACCAAGAGAACACAATGGCAAGATCCATCAATGATGCTAAACTAGTTGGCAAAATCAGAGAAACAGAATATTTGTACAGTTTCAGAGTTTCTCCCCAAAATGCATATTAATTTCAAAAAGGAAAACAGTCACTTTACAGTGGAGAAACTTAACCAAGTGACCACAGTTGACATCACGAGTAGTAAGTTGTATTGATAACACGTGCCCTCTGATATGGTATGTTGAGAAAAACTCCTCACCCTTGTTATCCCTCCCACTAATGCACAACATCAATCTAATCATGAGAACAAAACAAACAAACAAAAAAACAGACAAATCCAAATTGAGAGAGAGTCAAAAAGTGTCAAACACATGAAAGATAAGAAAAGATTGAAGAACTGTCAGACTAGAGAAAACTAAGGAGACGGGATGACTAAATGCAGTGTGGGATCCTGGACTGGATCCTGCAACAGAGTAAGAACATTACTGGATATACTGGCAAAAGGTGAATAAAGCCTGTAGTTACCATCACGGCAGCAATGTTAATTTCTTTATGTCAATTTCTTATTTTTGATAACTGCACCATGGCTACGTACATGTTTACATACAGGGAAGGTGGATGTAGGATGTATGAAGGAAAACTCAGTACTGCCTCTGTAATCCTTCTGTAAGTCTAAAATTGTTAATTTAAAAAAAAAAAAAAAGGTGAATTCCTGATACCAAACGTCCTCAATCAACACATTCACCCATACTCTCTCCTCCAGCCTATTATCAATTTATTCTGAGTTTCTACTCTTTTGCTAAAAAGCTTCCAAGTTCTTATACTTTAGAACTCTCAAAGTGCCCTTATTTCTTCTCAAACAAAGCTAGCCTCTCCTTCCTGTCCTACCACAAACTGACCTGGCTTAAAAGATGTCACTTAAACACTCTTAATTTCTTACAGACTCACTGCAATTAGCAATTTACAAAGCGCTTTTAAATGAATTTACATACACTAATTTAGAGGTGCATAAATAGTTATTATTTCACAAATAAGAAGACTAGGAAAAATTAAGTGATAATGACATTTAACAAATTCCAGAATCTGAACTTGAATCCAGTTCTTCTCGCTCTAAGACCAAGTTACCATATTAAAAGAAAGCAATTTGCATTTAAGATTCAACTTCCCCTGGCTCCATACAGGCTAATTACCGCTCACACACATGATTTTAAAGTTCTAAATTTCAAGATTGTCCTAAATAACCCTCTTGCAAGCTACAATCGAGAATCTAAGATACAGTGAAAAAGGTCTGTGTTCACCCTAACCAAAAACTATAATTTAAAAAAGTCTAGCCACCAATTTTGGGAGCTTCCCAATAATCGCTTACCTGTTCTTTTATCGACACTGCTTCCTGCTTTCAAATACCTGAGATGCCCTCTAATTTCCAATTCCATTCATTTCTTAATATTTGCAAATCATATCTAAGAGCAACGCTGCTAGGCCCACAACCCCACGAAATACTCTTTTTCCCTCACTCAAAAAGGGGGTGGGAGTGGGGGCAAAGAGTTAATCGCTAATGCAGGTGTCTAAGATTTTAGGGCAAGGAGACAGGGCAATGTAACAAAGTAACGCAATGTGAGACTCCGGAGAAATCAACTTTCGCCTGACTTAACTCTGAGCATTTTTCTCCTCCACCGCTTATGGTCGTATCCGATACCTGTCTGAGAACATCAAGACCCAAGAAAGAGCACGGAAATTTAAAAAAAAAAAAATAGTAATTACGGAAACAATCCTGTAAATCTGAAAACTAGATGAGAAAACCATTAACTTATTAACACAGGAGCTTGCTATGTGCAAGGCACTGGAGGGGCAAAAAGCTACTTGACGTGATTTATTCGGTTTCGTAAGCTGCCATTCTCACCCCTCCGGTGCCTGGCACGCGCAGGAGCTTAAAAGGAGGAACTGTATAGGAGACGCCGGGGTAACGGGATCAGCTGCAGCCAGGAACCCGTGGAGAAAGACGGGCTCGGGATGTAACTTTGGGAAGTACTGTTTGAACAGCTTTGCGCGGTTTGATTCAAACCGAACAGGCTGCGGCTGCTGGATCCTGCGCGGCGCCCGGGGAAACCAGCAGGGACGGGCTGTCTCTCACAGGGACAAACGGGGGCACCTTTTAGGGTCTGGGACGAAGAAAAGTTGGCATTCACTTGCCTCCCATTCCTGCAAGAAACGCTGGGCCTCGTCAGAACCAACGGTCTTATGTCTCCTAAATTCATCCTTCACATATTGGTCGCCAAGGGCTTTGAGGTCTGGGGGCAGAGCCCGGTGCAACAGCAAGATGCGCCGGTACAAGGCCCGGACCCGCGAGACGTGCCCGGCCGGCATAGCCCCGCACGTGGACCGCACACCGCGCCTGCGCAAAGGAACGAAGCGTGCCTACCGCTCTTTTAAGCCGGGTATTAGCGGAAGAGGGCGCGCGACCTTCATCCGGTTTGGTCCGCTCTAAAATCAGGACCTTCCGGAAACCGAGCTGCTGCGGCGGACGTGGAAGTGGGCGGGTTCTTGCCTGGAGGGGGCGTGGCCTCGGTGGAGATGTACCTGCGGTCTGGCCAGATTGCTAAAGCCCAACTTGTCCCAACGAGAGAGGCAGCCGACCAGAGGACTGGCGTGAGCCTTTTGTCACCCCCTCAGTCACGCCGCATCCTCTTTTCCATTCATCTCACCCTTCTCTGCTGATAAAGGCCTGAGAAAGCCTTCATCAAATCCTCTTCCTGGAAGAGGAAGTCTTCCATGGTTAGCTAGACCCACTTCAGTTATCTTACAAATTCCTGTGTTGTCCGAGAGGAATCAGAATGGGATTAGGATTAATCTCTCCATTCAGGAGCCCATCTACCCACGTACTTTGCACACTGCTGTGCTCCTAAATGGTACCCAGAAGGTGCAGCCTCTTTCATTTAACTCAAGTGAGCCGTGAGCCAGCAGGTTTCATCAGTTCAAGTCAGATTGGTTGCAGAAGAATCATAGAGAAACATTTTTTTTTTTTAAGATTTATTTATTTGCCAAAGAGAAACATAGAGAGAGGGGAACACAAGCAGTAGGAGTAGGAGAGGAAGAATCAGGCTTCCCGCTAAGCAGGGAGCCCGATGCCGGGCTCCATCCCAGTGTCCTGGGATCGTGACCTGAGCGGAAGGCAGGTATTTAAGAACTGAGCCATCCAGGGGCCCCAACTTTTTTTTTTTTTTTTTTTTCATTTGAGAGGGGATGGGAGGGAGGGCAGAGGGAGTGGAAGAAAGAATCTCAAGCCGACTCCCTCTGAGTGCAGAGCCGGACCCAGGGCTTGATCTCACACCCTGAAAGCATGACCTGAGTGGAAATCCGGCTGAGCCAACCCGGCGCCCCTAGAAACATTTTAAATGTATTGTTTCCAGGGCCACTATCCTAGAGAGGCTGATTAAATTGCCTAGCTGAAAACATAAAATCTCCACCTTTTTCAAAGGTAATACTGAGAATGCCGCTACTCTATAGAAAGCTGGTGGCAACTTGGCCTCCTTCCTTCCCTCCCATCACACATTTGGTCCTTCAGCAAATCCTGATGGCTCCACCAACAAAATATATGCAGAACTGGACCATTTCTCCCCATGCCCTCAACCACAACCATCTCTCTCCCTCTCCAGTCAGTACCTTCTGATATTGTGGTAGTTTCTTGGGTACCCGCTTCTGGCCAGGATCAGCTTTGCTCATGATCCACCTAAACTGTGAATTAGATCATGTTACTCCTCTGCTCAACAAAATCCTTAAGGAAAACCGACTCTTGACTTCTTAGCTCTCTAAATTTTCTCCTACTGCTTTCTCCCTAGCTGGCCAGTTCCAGACACACTGGTCATCTTTGAACAGGCCAGGCACACTCCCAACTGAAGGCCTTGGCACTGGCTGTTCCCTATGCTTCAAATTCTCCACCACATATATCTCATCTTGTCTAACACCTTCATTTCACCCAGCTCCTTACTTCACTTCCCCTCTGAGACCCTCCATTCAAAGACCCTCTTTGAAATTACATCACCATGCCAAGAACTCCTTATGCTCCCCCCTGCTTTATTTTCCTCTAAAACACAAATTTTACTTACTTGCTGATTGTCTGCCCCTCCCAACACACACCCTAGAATACAGATTCCATGAGGACAGACGTCTCGTTATTTTGAGGGTGTCAAATGACTCATATGACCTGCTGGTGATGAAGGGGCAAGAGAATAGGAATTTATATGATTCCTTCAAAGACTTTTTTCTGTGCAAAGACTTTTTGAAAGACAAGGAAGGCCCACACCCTGCTAGCAAAGGCAGGGACTTACTCACTTTGGTGTCCTTTTCAGGGCCCACCACAGTGCCTGACAAATAGTAAGTACTCTAATATTGATTACCTTGAATGGACTTTTCCCCCAGCTTAAAATATGGAAAAATATTTGTTTAAAAGAGCACAGAACATTTTTTTAAAAATGGATTTAATTTGGTATTATGATAAACCACATTAATGGCAAGAACTGATGGCAGTGTGGTTATTTTACTTCAGGAAATTTTTTTTTAACCACACTTCATCTGTTAATATTCTTATAAATTGAAAATTAATTTCTTGTTCCAGTTTACTTTTTTTCTGGTTTCCTTTGGGGCTAAATTACATGTATAATAAATACTTCTTTCAGAGCCTAAGCTCTTACAAAAATGTGGGGGAAACATTCTGCCAATGAATTAATAAAAAATAACAATAAAAGACTTAACTCAGTCTAAAGGGAGCAGAAAAGGGCCACAGAACATTGGGCAATCAATACTCAGCAATGGCAAATGACGGGTGAGAGAGAAGCCAAAATGTAGCGGGTAGGCCTTAGGAAGAGGAATCAAGTAATGACATCTATAATGACAGATGGCCTTTATTTATTTGTTTCTTTATTTTTTACAATGAGCTGAACAGTGAGGTATGTTTTTTTTTTCCATTTTTTTTATTAATTTCATTTCTTTTCAGCGTAACAGAATTCATAGTTTTACACCACACCCAGTGCTCCATGCAATGCGTGCCCTCCATAATACCCACCACCAGGCTCCCCCAACCTCCCACCTCCCTCCCCTTCAAAACCCTCAGGTTGTTTTTCGGAGTCCATAGTCTCTCATGGTTCATCTCCCCCCCAATTTCCTCAACTCCCTTCTCCTCTCCATCTCCCCATGTCCTCCGTGTTATTTGTTATGCTCCGCAAATAAGTGAAACCATATGATAATTGACTCTCTCTGCTTGACTTAGTGAGGTATGTTTTGAAGATAAAATTTTCTCTTATTCCTTGAGCTTCCAATTTAGGGTGACCAGTTTTCCTCTGTGGTCAAATAGCATGAGTTGAAAATAAGATCTGAGTTTTATTCCTGGCCACCAATCTGAATCAGTACACTTCATGTAGGCCTTTCCTTTATCCTTCTTCCATGTGTTTCTTTTTCCTGTGTGTTATTAAGCAAGTCACCCGACCACTCTGTGCTGGATTATCTTACATGCCAAATGCTGGGTCAGGTAATTTTCAGTATCTCCCACTTCTACTAATCTAATCATGATTTCTCCCAGATTTCCTCCAAAATGCTTTGTAAAAGTAGAAGCAGACACATATCCATTCTGAAATCACTGCTTTGAAAGATCTTTTTTTTTTTTTTTTTTTTTTTTTTAAAGTAGGCTCCACACCCAGCTGGAGCCCAGTGCAGGGCTCAGACTCATGAGATCAAGACATGAGCTGAGATCAAGAGTCAATTCCAGAGCACCTGGAGGGCTCAGTCAGTTAAGTGACTGCTCAGGTCATAATCCCAGGGTTCTGGGATTGACACCACCCCCCCACCCTCCTCACCCACCGCCACCGGGCTCGCTGCTCAGCGGGGAGCCTGCTTCTCTCCCTGCCTCTCCCCTACCCCACTCCTGCTCTCTCTCTCTCTCTCTCTCTAATAAATAAATAAAATCTTAAAAAAAAAAAAAAAAAGGCAGTCACTTAACCGGCTGCACCACCCAGGCACCCCTGCTCTGAAAGGACTTTTAAGAGAAAGGGGAAACTCCTCCAAACTCTGTGTTGAACACATTACATAAGACTTTCAGGGCACACAAAACATAACTAGCACGGTATACCCATACCCATAAAGAAGATCAGCGCAGCAACTGCTCTCTGCAGTGTGGTACTTGTGCAGACCAACTCCCGCACAAACATAGAAGAGGCTGCTAGAGAAGTTTCTGGACAAGCAGATAGAGAACTTTGAGGTCAAAGGAGACAGAGAAAAAAACAGTGAATAAGAAAAAATAAACTTGGGGTGGGGGGAGATTCTACTTTTAAGTGACCTCTACACCAAGTGTGGGGTTTGAACCCACAACCTCAAGATTAAGAGTCACATGCTCTTCTGACTGAGCCAGCCAGGCACCCTATACATTTACGTTTCCTATTTCTTTATATTAGGCTATAGCTTTATATTACTTGTGTCCCTGGGTTTGTTTGTGTTTGTTTTAGCTTTTAATTGTGTACTTCTATACATCAGATAAAGCCATTCAATTTTTTCTTGTGATCAATAAAAAATGCAATGAAAAAAATTTTTTAATTTAATTTAAAAAAAGAAAAAGTAAACTGAAAGAAAAAGAGAGGAAACACCTGTGTGGAGCATACTGCACTGTTACTTTGTATTATTCTCTAGTGTTTACATGAATATGTTGAAAAAAATTCTTACTAGCCAATAAGGTTACAGCAGAATGAGAGAGGGTTGGTGAATGGGAGAGTAGTGAAAGATCTGGAAACTGTTTATGTCATTAGGTATGGAAACACACCTGCAGGCTTGGATTTGTTGCATAAGTGGCTCATTTTTGAACTTACAGCTACTAAATTCTACATGTTCAGTCTTTGAGAATAATGAAAAATTAAATACCTGGAACAAGATACATCTTTGACTCAAACGACCTTCACATGCTTAGAGGCCTGGAGAGATGAATAAGCTGGATTTAACTATGGTCACTACCTATAGTCCCCCAAAGAGCACCACAAATGGTCTTTCATTTTCCACTTTACCCTGGAGTCCTATATAGGAACATCACCACGTGAAGGTGAAAATGTAAGAGATAGGACTACTTTAAACCCTTTTACTTGGTGTCTGAGTATTTCTTAACTATGGAAATGCAATGGTAAGGAAGCAGATTTTCTTGAAAGCCAAAATTTCAAGCTTAAACATAACAGTTCAAGGAATGAAAGAAGCAAATACATTCATGGAGAGGCTATTCTTTGAAAGTCAGTTTAGAAAATATATTAGTCTTCATTTAGTATATTCCAAAGTTTCTGAAGTATGTTACATAAGAAATATCAAAGAGGCATTAAATGTGTTTATACCTGTACAGAAATATCTAACTATAAGGAATGTTTTAAATGTTTACAATTGCTGATAAATGAGGGTGGAAAATTAACCAATTGAGATACACTGTCATATGTAATAATTTAAAATACTAATGATACTAGTATTTCCTAAGAGGAAAAAAATTACCATTGCCCCAGAAGCTGAAAACAAATTCAACACCCATTTCTGATTTTAAAATAATAATAAAATCAATGGATTTCCTTTGTTTGTTTGTTTGTTTGTTTTAACTTTTTAGAGAAGTGGGGAGGGGCAGAGGGAGAGGGAGAGAGAGAATCCTAAGGAGGCTCCATGCCCAGCATGGAGCCTAACATGGGGCTCGATCTCATGACCCTAAGCTGAAATCAAGAGTCGGATGCTTAACTGACTGAGCCACCCAGAAATCAATGGATTTCTCAACACAAAATCCATCATCTTATTTAATAGGAAAATGTCTAATATAGTAGGCAAGCTTTTGCATAAACAGGAATTGAAAAAGAAAATACATGATATATCCCTCATACAAAAAAATAAACCAAAAATTATTTTTTAAAGTTACCTATGGGGATGAGTTTCGGTGAGAGGCAAGGCAGAGAGGCTAGGAATGAAAGTGATATGCTCCTAGGTTTATATTTTTATGTAGTTTCAACTTTTGAGCAATGAAAGTATCTTACATAGAAAAAAAAAAACACATTAAATTTTTTAGAAGTTAGCACTAATATAGAAAGCAAACCTTAAGGGACACCTGGGTGGCTCAGTCAGTTAAGTGGCTGCCTTCAGGTTGGGTCATGATCCCAGCATCCTGGGACTGAGTCCCACATCGGGCTCCTTGCTTGGCAGGGAGCCTGCTTCTCCCTCTGCCTCTGCCTGCCACTCTGCCTGCTTGCGCCCTCTCTCTCTCTCTGACAAATAAATAAATAAATAAAACCTTAAAAAAAAAAAAAAGCAAACCTTAAGAATGATTGCTGAACACTGCTTTGGCCATACAATGTGAATTTTGTTCGAAATAGTTCATCACTTACACCTATATCCTCCTTTCCCAAAAGTTATTTAGTTGATGTAAAAAATGATGTTTACTTCTCTTTTATAACTGTTCTCTAATTTTACTGCATTATAATCAATGGAAAAGTTGTAATTTATCAATTTGTTGGGAAAAGGAGTTCTTCAAATTTCCTTTTTACTGTTTACACAGTTTTTTGAGGTTCTAAGTATGCTTAAAAGAATATGTTGTTTCACAATAACCAGTAAGTGTTGAAGAAGATGTGGAGAAAAAGGAACCGTCTTGCACTGTTGGTGGGAATGCAAACTGGTGCAGCCACTGGGGCAGTATGGAGTTTACTCACAAAGTTAAAAACAGATCTACCTGATAATCCAGTAGTTCTATTACTGGGTATTTGCCAAAAGAATACAAAAACACTAATTCAAAGGGATATATGCCCTCCTATGTTTATAGCAACACTGTCAACAATAGCCAAATTATGGAAGCAGCCCAAGTGTCCATCAGTAGATGAATGGATAAAGAAGATATAGTACATATATACATGGAACATTACTCACCCATTAAAAAAGAATGAAATCTTGGGATGCCTGGGTGGCTCAGTTGGTTAAGCCTCAGACTTGGGCTCAGGTCATGATCTCAGGGTCCTGGGATAGAGGCCCACATTGGGCTCCCTGCTCAGTGGGGAGTCTGCTTCTTCCTCTTCCTCTGCCCCTACCTGCACTGTGTGTGCTCTCTCTCTCTCTCTCTCTCTCTCTCTAATAATAAATCAATATAATCTTAAAAAAAAAAAGGTATGTAATCTTGCCATTCCAACAACATGGATGGATCTAGAGAGTACAATGCTAAGTGAAATAACTCAGAGAAACATAAATATCATATACTTTCACTCATATGTGGAATTTAAGAAACAAAACAAATGAGCAAAGGGGGGAAAGAGAGAGAGACACAAACCAAGAAACAGACTCTTAACTATAGAGAACAAACTGGTGGTTACAGAGGGGAGGGAATGGGGGATGGGTGAGATACGTGATGAGCACTGGCTGTTGTATGGAAGTATCAAATCGCTATACTGCACACCTAAAACTAATATTACACTATATGGAAACTTTACTGGAATTCAAATTAAAAGCAATAAAAAAGTAAAAATAAATAAATTTTAAAAGAATACATTGTTTCTATTTTGCAGGTACAAAATGTATATGTGAAACATATCTTAGATCAAGCTAAATTATTCAAATTTTCTATTTTTTAAGTTTTTGTCTACTTGATTTTCAGTTTCAGAAAGTAGAGCATTGGGGTTGCCCAGTATGATTGTGGGTTTGTCGGTTTCTCTATTTGGTTATATCTGGTTTTGCTTTCTATGTTTCGGAAGTTAAATTAAACAAAAAAGTCAGTTTGAAAGTCAGTTATGTTAGACTATTAAGATTTGTGATTGTTGGGGCGCCTGGGTGGCTCAGTCGGTTAAGCGTCTGCCTTCTGCTCAGGTCATGATCCCAGGGTCCTGGGATTGAGTCCCGCATCGGGCTCCTTGCTCAGCGGGGAGCCTGCTTCTCCCTCGCTTGCTTCTCTCTCTACCTACTGCTCCCTACTGCTTGTGCTCTCTCTCTCTCTCTGACAAATAAACAAAAATCTTTTAAAAAAAGATTTATGATTGTTATATCTTGTACCTTTTAGCAATGAGTTACTCTGGACCCTTAAAATATTTTGCCTTAAATTCTATTTTGTCTGATATTAATACATAGTTGCAATTGCTCTCCTTTTATTAGTGTTTGTTTCTGGTACCTTTTTATTGTCAGCCATCATCTATCATTCTCTTTCATCCCTGTTCATTATTTATAGCTAGATTTACTTTTATTAACTCTCTCCGTAAATGAGTTTAGCCTATTCATATTGATTGTGCCTTTTTAAACTAGTCCCTGCTGTCAAATTTTATTTTCTGCTTACCACAAAGTCCAGACTATTTCTACTCTATTTCCTTTTATTGAAATACTAATTGGAAAGATTTACATTCCATTTCGGTATTTCTGGTTATAACTCTTGCACTTTAAAGGTGTATCTATACTCTTACATTGTTCAAACAATATTTAAAGTTAAGAAGTATCCACCTCCTCCTTTAAGATTAAAAACGTTGGCATGATTCTGTTTCCCTGCCTGCCTACCTTCAGCCAAGTCCCCTGTGGTTATCAGTTGGAATTGTGGGTTGCTTAAAAGTACTCTTCCTCAATAATCAATACATATTTAAGTTTAACATTAATTTTTATGAATATCTTGCCTCACCATAACTTCTGTACCCCATTTCTTCTTCCTCAGTTTATTTTCGAACCTAGGACTAGGCTTGTGGTGCTTTGGGTTTATTAGGTTTGCTTTGGTTGGTTTAATTCTGATCCACTTCAAACTGAGGGTATGTGACCTTCAAATCTGAGGCATGCTGGTCTATTATATTTCTTTAAAATTTACCTTCCCTCTCTTATCCCATTGTTGCCTTCTGGAATTTATGCAGGATGGATGCTGAGACTTTACATCAGTCACTTATATCTCTACTTTACATAATTGTATCCCCTGGTACTCCGTTCTGGAAGAATTCTTTGAGTCTCCCAGAGTGTTCCTCTGCCCTTCAGCTCACCCATTAAGCTTTCTGTCTCATTCACTGTTCTTAGTTAACAATGCATTCTCCTCTCTTCTCTTCTTGGATATTCTTATGCAAAAGTCCTTGTCTACTTCGTCTAAAGCCCTGTTCTGCTTGTCTGTAACTGTTTCCCGAGGTGTAGGTTCCTCAGTTTAAGTTCGTTATCTTTCCTGGAATTGGTTCTCCTCAAATGTGGGTGATTCTCATTGGAGACTTACTGTTGGGTTCAAACACTGTATTAGTGCTTCTATCCTCTCCGCTTTACTCAAGGGAAAGGCAAGGTGAGCTCAAAGGATCGTCTGCCCATCTGTTTTCAGTGAGAGTAGCGGCACGGAAAGGCTGAGCCAGTAGGCTGTCATGCCCGTTTGGGTATCTCAGTGGGCAGTCTTCCACCTCTAAAAATTCCTTTCCCCTTGTCAAGCCACCGAAGGGCACTCACCTCTCTGAGCCAGGCTCCTGTACCTCTCACCGCCGTCACCTGCGTACTGACACACCTGGCTGCTCCTGCTGTAGCGCCGGACCAGTCACCTTCTTAGCTGCCAGGACCCTCCCTGCTCCTAGTTCCATCTCCTCAAGCGCGACCCGTTCTTTGAATCACTCCCATCTGCTGCTAGCACTACTCTTCTACTCACCTTTTGAGCTGAATTTCCTTTTTAAAGGAAATTAAAGGAGGTTCCATCCCCTCTCCTTTTCTCAGGGATTCTTCCTAGAACATGATGAATTTCCTTCATTTTTCCAATCCAGTTGCAGCTTTTGAAAATATACCTTTAATTGCATTTTTAAGAATTAGCAGAAAGGAGTGACTATACTATTACCCACCTATTACCTTAACTAATATTTAATTTAATTTAACCAATTAATTTAACTAATATTTAATTTAATTAACTATACTATTACCTGCCTATTACCTTAACATTTGAAGTACAAAACATTATTTATTGTTGTAAAAAATCAGAATCAAATTGAAATGTCTGACATCAGGGACCTGATTAAGTAAATTATGAGATATATATGCAATGGAATATCTAATATGCTTTTAAAATAATGCCTATGATGATATTTAGTGTGAGAAAGTGCATCTGAATTATTGTTAAGCACCAGCACCAAAAGCAGAAGATGATAGATAGATAGGTGATAGATAGATAGATAGATAAATAGTGATTTTTTAAGGTAAAAAGGAAATCTAGAAATAAATACTTAAAATATTAACAATACTGTTGTTTCCGGGAGGATTGTTGATGTACTTTCCAATTCCGAATAGGTTCTATCTCTTTTATTTATAAAATATATTTTATTTTATGTTACTATTTTTAAAAGCTGTTGAAAAAAGAGTTCATATTATTTTCAAGCTTGTATGAAATCTTTACAAAAAACTGATCAAAAACTAGCTCACCGGAATGGCTCAGTTGGTGAAGTGTCCGACCCTTGGTTTCAGCTCAGGTCATAATCTCAGGCTCCTGGGATCAAGTTCTGCATCAGGCTCCTTGCTCAGTGCAGAGTCTGCTTGTCCTTCTCCCTCCCCTCTGCTCCTTCCCCTGCTTGTACTCTGTCTCTCTCAAATAAATAAAATCTTTTCAAAAACAAAGTAGATCGTATCATAAAGAAAAGCTTCAATGAATTTTTTTAAAAAGCAGGAAATACCACCACACATGCAATTAGAAAATCATAACAAAAGTTTACATTAGAAAAGTACAACCATTTGGAAGTTTTCAAATATTCTCTTATGTAAATGTTACAGCAAGAGAAAGGGATATAACAATAACAGAGTATTTAGAAAATATTAAAAGGAGGCAGTGAAGGGCTGGGAGCTACACGAAACATGCATATCATTTTAAGTTGTGTGACGTATACTCAGTTGCTCTTCTAGGAAGACATTAGAGATGACTGGCATTTCTGCTGGGCCTTGAATGACAGATACAGTATGGGCAGGTGAAGGAAAGACTGAGAGCTCTTCAAAAGAGAAAAACAACATAAGAAGCAACATTGCACTTGTGTCATTAAAACACTAAAACAGTGAAGTCAAGCTAGTTAGAATTGTGAATAGGCAAGTTACTGTGAATAGTCCAGACAGTAGTAGGAAATTGTCAAAAAATACAATGTTTGGAGCTAAAAAGAATATACATATGTTTTGATATAGATATAGATAGGTAGGTAGATATAACATATATATTTTAACATCTGATTACAGTTGGTGAAACTGAGACCAGAGAAGTGACTTAGCAATTTGAATGGGTTTAGAATATGGAGAGTCCTAAAAAGCATACAACACCGTTCACCATTTTTTTAAAGTAAGCTCTATGCCCAACGTGGGGCTTGAACCCCAAACCAGAGATCAAGAGCTACATGCCCTACTGACTGAGCCAGCCAGATGTCCCCAAAGTTCACTATTTAGAGGGTAAGAATAAGGAGTTACTAGAAACTTTGAACCAGAAGGACATGGTGAGAACAGTGCTTGAAAAAGAATAATCTGGCAGCCATGTGCAAAATAGGCTGTTAAAAAAAAAATTAATACCTACTTTCATTCAAATGAAAGAAGGGCCTTGTAAAGAACCCATGACTACAAAGAGATAGCCAGGAGGTGATGGCTGAGGTAGGCAGAGCTCTAGAAGTACAGTCGTGGGACTTTGAAGGACGATGGATTTAGGGACAAACCAGATGGGGGGAAATGGGAAAACTGGCTGAATGAAAGAGTGAGTATCCCTGGTCTCCCTTGGGTGGTACAACTGACAAAGACAGAAAAGTCGGTGGGGGTGGGGGGACTGCTTTTGGGAATGCATTATACTTTGGTCACACTGAATTTGAAGGGACAGCCCAACCCTACATCATGCATTGAAAAGTTGCTTTTTGTACCAGTGGAATTTGCTATTGGTCTGTGTCAGTGCTTCTCAACTTTGGCTGTATACTACAGTCACCTGGAAAACTAGTTTAAAAAAAAAATACTGATAATCAAGCCCCACCCCAAACCACTTGAATCAGAATCCCTGAGAGTGGGGTGAGGCATTGACACTGCTTAGAAGCTCCTCCAGTGCTTCTAATGTGCAGGCAGGATTGGGAACCTATGGTCTAAATTTCCAACTTGGAGACACGTGGGTTCTGGGAAAAGTACCCAAGATACTAAGATACTGTATTAAAAACTGGCTACTAAATATCCAGTACTTCAATACCAAGGAGTTTCTATGAGTATGGGAATGGAGATTTTACATAGCTAACAATATTTTAAGCCATAAAGGCAAAAATTGTCTCTGAGGAAGAGAATGTAAAAGTGAAAAGAGATGGATAGAACTCGGGATTGTATCACAAAGGCAGAGCAGGAGGTGAAGAGCTCAGTCCAGAACTGCCCCCACTTCCCACCTGCCACATCCCCCACATGCTGGAGTGTTTCTCTCCGAACGTGGTGAAAGCTCTTCAAGTAACTAATCAACACTCAGAACACAGCTTACCTATACAAAGTGGGCCCTCTCAATAAAGATCCACAAAATCTCCGTTATCCTGATCTTCTTCCTTCCTACTCTCCTCCAACCCAAGACTTCCATTCCTGATTATATCCCAATCCTTCTGCGAAGTGGCTTCCTAATTACCCATTCTTTTTCTCACTGGTACCTTCAATTATTCTCTTTATGAGATTATTCTATGCAGCTCAGAAACACTTAAGAGAATACTTAAAAAAAAATTTTTTTTTTTTAATTTAAAACCTCCATCTAGTCGGCCTCCCCCTCAAACTACCATCCTATCACTCTGCTTCCTTCACTGGCAAACTTGAAAAAAAATTACATATTTCTCTATCTCCATTCTTATTCCCCCACTTAATCCCTTTTAATATATTACTGGCCCCACTACTCTTCTAAAATCACTTATTTCAAAGTCACTAGACATTTGGTTTCGGTTTATACACCTACTGTCTCCTGACCTTCTAGAAATCTTTCTAGAAATCAAATCTTTTGGCTCCCATACTTCTGTACTGTGCAAGTGACCCCAGCTCTAGGGCCCCACTTCCTCTGTGTCCTTAGCTAGCTGCCGTTCCTCTTCCCATCCCTAAATGTTAATATAAAAGGCTCAGTCCAAATATCAGCTTTCAGTCAGTGCCCCTGTCTTGTCCGGCTGTCCCCAGTGATTGGTGATGCTCTGCTGCCCCCACCTGGCCAAGCCCATTCTAACCACTTTGGAGGTTCTCAACGTACCCTTTACCTGGAAAAGTGCCAAGACACCTTATCAAATCACACACACCACTGACCTCTCTACAATTTCAGCCTTCCCTTCTATTTAACCATAGGATAAATTCAAATTGGATAGCCCATCATCTCTTTAGAGTCTAGGTCCCAGTTAAACTCTTCATTTTCCTCCAAAGACCTCTTTCTCTACCATTCTTCAGTATACCTAGACTCAAGACTGGAGAGACATCTATAACACTTTTCATGCTCTTCCTATCTTGTTATTGAGGAATTCTTTTTGAAACTTCTTTTGTACATCACTTTTTTCCGATGTCATTGATTCACCTGCCGAGAATCTTTCCCTCATTTAAATGACCACACAGTCAGCTAATGTCTTCAAAGCCTTCAAAGTTTTCCCATTGTCTTGAGGGTAAAGTCTATGACCACAGAATATAAAACTGGATTAAAACATCACATTGAAACCAAAGGCAAGACTTGCAGCTAAGCAGTTATTAATCTACTTCCTCATTATATTATATATGTATAAAAGAATTTTTATTATAATATACAATATAATTTTATTATATATACATTATAATGTAAATTTTTATATTATACAGTTTTCTTTAAAACTGAAGAAGAAAATTCTAAATGATAAATTCAGACAAAGATTTCAACTTCATAATGCCATTATGGTTTTAAGCTGCAGAAAGCAAAGGTAAGAAAATGTATAAACAAATACAAAAAAATAATTATCTGACAAGGGAAGTCATTCCTCTTCCCCAACCCCCAAATCAGAGTAAGTTCACAATATGTGTTGTTCATACTCACAAATTTAAAGTGACTAAATCATATTTATATTCAGTTAGACTCTAGCTCTGCCATTTTTAAATTACGTGATCTTGGACTAATGTTGAAGCTCTCTAGGTCTGTTTCCATCTTTTAAAATAAGAATGATATTTTGTACCTCAAAAGCCTCTTCTGTGTTTTAACAATTTAATATGCAAAAGGATTTAGACTAGCTAGTCTACAGCACATAGAGAGTGCTGATTAGGGGCGCCTGGGTGGCTCAGTCCTTAAGCATCTGCCTTCGGCTCAGGTCATGATCCCAGGGTACTGGGATCCAACCCCGCACCGGGCTCCTTGCTCCTTGGGAAGCCTGCTTCTCCCTCTCCCACTCCCCTTGCTGTGTTCCGTCTCTCTCCGTCAAATAAATAAATAAAATCTTAAAAAAAAAAAATAGAAAGAAAGAAAGAAAGAAAGAAAAGTGGTGATTAGGGGCGCCTGGGTGGCTCAGTTGGTTAAGCTGCCTGGGCTCGAGTCATGATCCCAGAGTCCTGGGATTGAGCCCCGCGTCTGAAGTGCCTGCCACTTCTCCTGCTTATGCTGTCTCTCCTTCTCTCTGTCAGAGATGAGTAAAATCTTTAGGAAAAAAAAAGTGCTGATTAGTGTTAGCGATGATGATGATATAAATTGATAGCCAGTAGAAAGTGCGCTTCTTATTTTAAGAAGTAGGTCTTTTTAATCTTATCTCACTTTAATTTTTTCACGATTTTATTTATTCATTTGGGAGAGAGTGAATGAGAGAGAGAGACAGAGAGAGAGAATGCACACGAGCCCAGGTGGGAGGGGCAGAGGGAGAGAGAGAAGCAGTCTCCCCGGACTGCAGGATCATGACCTGAGCTGTAGGCAGACACTTAACCGACTGAGCCACCCAGGTACCCCTAAACTTAACTCACTTTAGACATAACATCAGTCTCAGAGGTATGAAACTTAAATTAACTGAAATCCTACTATCCAAAGGCCTTTTGAGATCCAGTTAAATAAAGTAATTTAAAAAATTATGATTTGTTCTAAAATTGAGCCTAATTCTAAGACATCTGTGATATTTGCTGTTATATTTTTTAAAATAACCTGTGAACATCCACTGTCAAAGTCTTATTTTATGAAGAAAGAACAAATGTTACTTTGCTTAAACACTCTTAATGGAACCTTGAAAACAATTTGTAAGACATTACTGGTTCAGAATAATGTAGTCCCTAGAATTATCTCAGCCTCCGCGCTTCATTCCTCAGATAAATGATCCTTCTTCATCATCATGACTATAGAATGGTGGACAGAGACTAACCACTAATTTTCACTTAATTTGTCATTCTCAGGTGGCATGAGTAGTAGCAATTCGAGTGATTTCACAAGTCCAAGACTAAAACGTTCTGTTCCTATCATTGATGCCGAGAGTCTGTCAGATCTTGCAGTATTTTTCTTGAATCAGTAAACATGGTGCAGATTTCCAAGAGATTATCTCTTTAAGAACAACTGTTCTTGGGGCGCCTGGATGGCTCAGTTGTTAAACATCTGTCCTCAGCTCAAGTCATGATCCCAGGTTCCTGTGATCAAGCCCCCCATTGGGCTCCCTTCCCAGTAGGAAGCCTGAGATTATTTTAAAATGGAGATATGATGGAATTATAGTCTTTCTCAAGTATGTCACAACATATGCAACTGGTAATGAAATATACATTTCTAAGATCAAATGGGATCATATGAACAAATCTTTTTTTATTTTTTAAATTTTTTATTTTTTTAAAGGTTTTATTTACTTATTTGACAGAGAGAGATCACAAGTAGGCAGAGAGGCAGGCAGAGAGAGAGGAGGAAGCAGGCTCCCTGCCGAGCAGAGAGCCAGATGCTGGGCTCGATCCCAGGGCCCTGGGATCATGACCTGAGCCAAAGGCAGAGGCCTTAACCCACTGAGCCACCCAGGCGCCCCAAGAACAAAATTTTTAAAAAGAAAAAGAATATAAGTCCAATCTTCCTTTATGGATTATGTTGGAATTACAGCCTCTCTCGAGTACTGTGGCAGAAGAAACGGAGTCTACTTTGCCATGTATAGGTGCATGATATTAAAGAAAAGTTTGGGGGGACACCTGGCTGGCTCAGTTAGTAGAGCATGACACTCTTGATCTTGGGGATTTAAGTTTGAGCCTCTACACATGGGTTGTAGAGATTACTTAAAATTTTTAAAAAATAAATAAAAATAAAAAGAAAGAAAGAAATTTATTTGTTCACAGGTACCCAATTTAAACACGTTCACAAATTAAAACAAATCACTTTATAAGATACCTAACTAGAGGGGCGCCTGGGTGGCTCAGTGAGTTAAAGCCCCTGCCTTCGGCTCAGGTCATGATCTCAGGGTCCTGGGATCGAGCCCCGCATCGGGCTCTCTGTTCAGCAGGGAGCCTGCTTCCGCACCCCCAGCCCCGACCCCGCCAGCCTCTCTGCCTACTTGTGATCTCTGTCTGTCAAATAAATAAATAAAATCTTTAAAAAAAAAAAAAAAGAGATACCTAATTAGAGTCCGGCACCATTATAAATTTAGTTCAGACATAAAGGAAGGCTTAAAAAATTATCCGTAATGTTTCATTTTTACTCTATTGAAAAGGCTCCTAATCGGTCCATAAAAGGCCACTTGAGACAGCTAATTCCAGCACACACCATGTTTTCCATAGTCTTCTTACTGAAGAGCCTATATAATGTCGCCAGAAGATGAGCCTGAGGGAAGAATGATTTGTCTGGAAAGAGCATTTACCCTGTGTTGTTGCTTCTCAAACTGTAACGTGCCCACGAATCATCTGGGTATCTTAATGAGATGCAGATTCCGATCCAGCTGACTTGGGGGGGATGGGGGCCTGAGATTCTGTATCTCTAACAAGCGCCCAGGTGATGCCCATGTCACTGGACCACGGACCACACAAGAAGAAGTGAGATCCTAAAACATAATCCATATCTTCAGCTAATAGAGAATGACATCTCACCTCCCCAAATTGCATCTTCTTACTCAGATATGTATAATGTGGATATTTTGGATAACTTGCCATTATCTAAAATTTTTCCAAATTGAAGTCCAGTGTAAAATATTTTCATTGCTCTCAAAAAAAAAGTGGTATGAGAAGAAAAAGAAGGGGAACCTGGTTGGCTCAGTTGGTTAAGTCTCTGCCTTGGGCTCTGGTCATGATCCCGGGGTTCCCTGCTCAGCGGGGAGCCTGCTTCTCCCTCTCCCTCTGCCCACTGCTCCCCCTACTTGTGCTTGCTTGTTCTCTCTGAAATAAATGAAATCTTTTTTAAAAAGAGAGAGAAGAAAAAGAAAAGAGAAATAATAATTTTTTAAAGAAAAACCTTATCTGGAAGAATAACATAAATAATCGAGAGCAAAAAAAAGAGCAAAAATAAGGCTCAGGTATAAGAATCTTTGAGTTAATAAGGCCAAGGCAGGAGAGAAAAGATACTATGGAGGTGAATCAGTCCAAACAGGGACGTTTTCTCTTCAGGTCATGGGGCTTGCCCAGCCTCAGTAGACAGCTTTTGTATGAGGTAAGGGAGGGATTAAATCTTAAGTACTTAAGGCTAAAAGTATTCATGAAGGCCTACACTTGCCTAACCAAATTGCTTTTATGCCTTTGGATCAGCGTTACATTACCCCACAGGGAATTTAAACACAAACATAAACATGTATTTAAATGAACTTAGAAGAAAGCTTGTTGTCTGGTCTCCTGTTTTAATTAGATACATCTTACAGAAGAAACATATAAACGCAGGCTCTGCGGTTTCCCTGGCGAGGCTAGAGCACGAAGTAAATCCACTATAGTATTATTTTGTTTGCTTTTTTTCCCTTAATTAAGTTTTAAAGTTTCCTTAGCTCTCTGTGTGGCTGCTTCAGCTTAGGCAGCCTGGGTTTGCGGTGAAGGTTTGGGAGAGCACATACCAGCCTCCCCCGAGCCCCTCCCAGGCGCCTGATCGTACCTCCTGTGCAGCTAGATAGGAAAGCAGAAGAAAAGGGAGGGGAAAACATCCCGACTGCACAATAAATGCCTTTCACAGAAGCCGCCTTATATCATATTTAAGAAAAGCCCATTATTTTCCTGGCGTACTGATAGAGCAGAGGACGTTCAAACACTGAACTTCAAGTATGTGGACAGCCTTCCAGGGCTCATGGAAAACAAGGATAGCATCCAATTTACATAATGCCAATGTATTAAAATATTTTGCTGGCCTGAGTGCTATCTTCACCCTAGATCTCTGGACTGAAGGCTCCTCTAAGAAGCCAATTCTTAGAGGCTGCAATCATGTCCTAGCAAAATAACCAGTACGGGGGCAATCAGGATACACGCCTCTAACTTCCCTCTTGATTTTGTTAAAGCCTCAGTAGAGAAGGTCAAGTTTGACTAATGCAAACACACTACTGAGTGGTCTCAAAACCTTTCGAATTTTTATCTGCTTTTTTTTAAAATCGTGTTCTCTTTTAGTTTAATATCAATTAGACCTTAATTGAATGCTGCTAAAAATCTAGAGGAAAAAGGAGCATATGCACAACATGAAGTATGTGCTTCGATACAGTAGGCTCCAAACATGTGGGATGAACGCCTGCCTTTGGAGCACTTGAAATGTGGATACGGCGGTTCTGAATTAAATGTAAACTCAAACACAGTTGAGCCTTGAACAACACAGGGGTTGGGGTGCCAAACCCCTGCACAGTCAAAAATTCATGTATAACTTTTGAATTCCCCCAAAACTTAACTACTACTAACCCACTTACCATTATCTCAGACCAATAACATAGAGAGTTGATTTGAACGCATATTTTGTACATTATATTTAGTGTACCTGCATTCTTAAAATAAAGCTGGAGAAAAGAAAATGTTATGAAGATAATTATAAGGAAGAGAAAATACATTTGTAATCCCATACTGCGTTTATCAAAAAGGATCTGCATATAAGTAGACCTATGTCATTCAAACCCATGTTGCTCAAGGATCAAAGGCACACATCAGATATCTCAGACCTAACACAATAAAATGTAAAAAGGGTGTAAAAATATCAATCATTGTTTTAATATTAATGTTTAAGTGATTTTTTGATAAATAAACTTCATTTCACAAAAAAAGCTAATGATGACTCATATAAGATATATATATATATATATATATTTGCATATCTTTTTTATGTCTTATAAAAAAGCTTAATAAGTCCCTGCAGTATTCTGTAATCCTTGTCTCTGTTTTGCAGTTTATGTACTTGGCTTAAATTAGCTAAAATGTACAAAGAAAAAAGAATGGAAGTAATACACCTAAATGTTAATAGTGATTATCTTGGAAAAGTGAGATTAGAAGTGATTTTTTTCATTTTTTTCTTTATGCCTTACTTCTCCCTCCCCCCTTTAACCTTTTTAAAACAAAACAAACAAAAAAGCTATTCCACAAGCAGGCACATAATTAATGATTTTTCTTGTTGATTTTTGTCCCGCAACTATTTTACATGACCACTAATTCAATCATCCAACACAATCTATTAAGAATCTCCTATGTGCCAGGCATTATGCTTGGCATTGGGAATGTGCCATTATACACACAATACATGTTTTTATCAAACAAATGTCTAGCCAAATGCTTTTCATTGGCCTATGGAAAGGTGCAAGAAACACAGGCACCAGGTTACACCTGCTCCTCTACTCAATTTCTCCTTATTTTCTGCCTTTCTGTAATATTGGTAGAGTAGAATGACTCCAAGCAAGTTTTTTTTATCACTTTGTTCAGATCTTTAAGGTGATGTCCCCAGATGTTACAGGAGCACCTGACTTTGGCCATGAAAGCACACATGTATAGGCCCCGTGTCTATATTTTCATGGCTTTGTGCCAACAGCCAGTAATGCTACCACAGCCCCCACACTCCTCTGAGGGAGAGGCAGGCCTGGGAAGGCCTCAGTGAAGCCCTGCTGAAGACACTCGTATTTAGGAAGCCCCAAAGGAGGCTGTGTGAGACCAGGCTCATTAAACACAATAAACAGAAACTGATCAAACACTCAAAGACCAAAGGCAGTAAAAGATGCTTAGCTAGTTAAATATAGATCTCCAAAATGGAACTTTTGTGTGTGCCCGAGGTTCCACAAGAAACCACTGTGATTAGCAACTCCCAGCTAACATTTAAATTCTAATGTAGCTAAGTCATGTGCCTTCACTGTCTAGGTGTAGCATGTTATTTAAAAACATCTGCTGCCAAGCCCACCCTGTTGCTTTCCACAATAGATAGCACATTAAAACGATTTCTTGCTGAGGCCTTTAAAGTCCTTCATAAACTGATGCCAGCCCTTGTTCCTCCCAGTCTGTTTCTGTGTAACCTTTCAGTCCAGGCAACTGGCAAAACTGGTGAGTTCTAGAATATGCCTCTCCCTTTCCCTTTTTGCCTCTTTATCCTCAAAGATCCCTTTTCTTTTCTCCATTTTATCCATTCTCCAAGATAGGTGATATTTACTTCTCCAGGAAATTCCCTAGGAGAACTTCAACCCCGAGAATTCCTTTCATCCTTGGACTCCATTGTGCTACTCTCTATAGAACTCACTAGGCCATGAGTCGGGATAATCAGGTAGATGATTTGGATCGAACGGCACTGTCAATCCCCTGTCCACGCACTCTTGGAGTACCTTCTCTCTCTAGGTCCTTCCCACTCAGTAATGTTATTGTTCTGTCTTTGCTTATATTCTGCCTGCATAAGGCAGCCCACCCAGCCGAGACCTTAGATGGATCTTCAACAGGCCATAGGGTCCTTTTGGGTTATAGAGCATGCAATGTGTCATCAAAGATGTTAAATCATTATTTATGATCTCATTGCTCTTCAACTTTTCAAGATTGGCCCTACCCAAGTAGATGTTATGCTCTGAGGAGGCAAGGATCACGTCACACTCCTTTTATCTAACGGAGCTCCCAAAACATACTTGGCATATGTTAGGTGCTCGTCAGGTACGTGTTTCTTGATTTCTTATACAACACTATCAATGGCAAAGTGGTCCCATAGAAGTACCACAAGTAAAAGCTTGCCTTGTAATCTGGAGGGGATGAGCTATCTGGCTCCACTCCTTTTGGACCCTCAGCCAGAACCCTGAGTATTCTCCAACAATATTCAAACTAGATATGGTTGCAGTGGTTCAGATGACAAAAGTGAGAATGAGGAGAACATCATGTCTTCAGCATAATTACCTCCCGTACTAGCACTTCCATGAGGCTCTGTAACTCCAGGATAATTTTGTGGCAGAGATTGTTCATGGTCCCCTAATACTATTCTCCCTTCTTCCTCTTAGAGACAGAAATCTCACATTTTAACAGAACATGGAGCTGCCAAGCCAACATCACCTTGTCCAGTCTTCCTTATATCTAGGCAGAGGCATATGATTCAACCCTAACCGGTGGGTGCAAACAAAAGTGATGTGTGCACATTCTGAGTCAGATCCACCCAAAAAAGAACTGAATTTTTTTCTATCTAAGTTATTTCCCCTTCTGGCACCCAGGCTCAAATGCAGAGCATAAAACTAATGAACCAGGATGCCTGGATGGCTCAGTCGATTAAGCCACTGCCTTCAGCTCAGGTCATGATCCCAGAGTCCTGGGATGAGTCCCACATTGGGCTCCTTCCTCAGCGGGGAGCCTGCTTCTCTTTCTGCCTCTGCCTGCCTCTGCTTACTTGTGTTCTCTCTCTCTCTCTCTCTCTGACAAATAAATAAATAAAATCTTAAAAAAAAAAAACCAAAAAACAAAACTAATGAACCAATTTTGAACATACCAGCACATGAAAGGGTGGCTTAACAACAAGACCGAAGGCACCCCGAGTCCCTAAGTTACCTCATGAAGCTTAACAGCCCACATACTCTAAATTGCCAATTAATTCTGGACTGATGTATAAAGGAAATATAACATCCTTTCTCATTGGCACCATGGTATTTTCAAATCTTTTTGTGAGAGTCATTTATCCTTTACCCTAATTAATATGGACATTTTCCAGATAAATAAGACTTGTTAAGACCAACTTCTGTCCCTCGATTACACCACATAATTTACTTTCCAGAAGCTTATGCACAGGATCTGGCTTCTGGCTGGATTGATCTCAATATACAAACCTATTTAAGAATGTAGTAACAATATAGACATGGCACATCTCCTTCACCAACTATTGTTTTATCTGAGTTACAGACTGTGGTTTCTGTGGTTTCTCTAGAAGGCGACCTTCGAATTTTGGCCTTTTCTCATTTTGTCTTTCTTTTGCCAAATACAGACTTAGGTGTCACTTTTTGTTACATGAATGCATGCATTTGCAGTTTTTCAACAATGCCTTAGTAGTCCAAGGAAGAACTCTACCATATGGCATATTTTCCAGGAACACATTAGGTCTAAAAACTGGGGTCCTAGAAGGAGGGTTCCAATCAGCGAAGCCAGAAGCTGCATACCTCTTAACTCTCAATCTCAGATACAACTTCTTCCTAATTTGCTGAAACACTTATGCTGAAGCCCTAAGATGCCACATTAAGAAGTCCTATCCTGGGGCTGCCATCCTGTGAGGAAGCACAAACTAAACCTATAGGGAGAGTCCACAGGGAGAGGCCTGGGATACTATATCAAGAGAGAGATGACTGGCCAGCTCTCAGATTTCTAGCCATCTACGATTCCAGCTCCAGCCACTGTCTGACTACAATCAGATGAGAAATTCTGAGCCAGAGCTACCCAGCTGAGCCCTTCTTAAATCGCTATACCATTTTTTAAGAAATGAAATACTATAAAAGATACTATTATTTTAAGCCACTAAGTTTTGGGGTGGCTTGTTACGCAGCATAGATGACTATAACAGTCACCAAAAGCAAAGAACCCACTACCTAATTTTGCTGGGACCATGAGGGAAAATTTTAGCAACCTAAGAATTTTAGCATAGAGACCACAGAGTCTGGATTCAAGAGTCTTGGTCTTTACCCTTTGTTCCAATTTGCTTATAAAGGATAACTTTAAGTAATTTATTTGAGTTTTTCAGAACCTGCATCTACAAAGAGCCTGTGTGGCTCTCAGGAAGGCTGTAAAGGACAAAAAGACACCAGAGGAACAATCCTCCCGAGGAAAGTGTTCAGGAAATGTTACCTAGAGCTTGATTGCCTCATGCATGCTCATCTTCAGGAATGTCATGTAAGAAGCCAAAGCTGCATGAAAGGGATAACAATTTGATGGGTAGGCTACCCTCTACTGCAACGCCAACAGACTCAATAGAGTCGACTGCAATTAAATGTCAGTTATCTTCTGACTTACTCTCTTACAGATGAAAGATCTTAGCCCTTCCTTGATTGTAGGGGGGAATGCTGCTTCCCATCTTAAATCTCTGTTGTTACTCCACAGAGGGATGACCCCCTTGCTCTTCAGGAAGGAGAAGGAATTGAAGTCTTCTCTTGTTATGAGTTGCTCTCTCTGAGATCCCAGGGAACATATACAGTCAGAATCAATTCTTCCAGCTCCACAGCTCTTTTCAAAATTCCTCCTCTTGGCAGCCAGCAAGTCTCTTATAATCTCTCTGGAAATAGTTTTTCCCTGAGAATAATGGTCCTGGCAATGAGGCAGGGAAGAACACATAACTGTGTCCCAGGAAAGCCTTGTCCGAGGCCATTACTTGATGCGGATCTTAGCTGAGTATGGTGCCTCCTGGAGGAAAAGATTGCTCTGGTATAGAAACCAGGCTCTGTGGCTGCTCAGCACGGGGAGACTAACAACCAGGGGGAAGCAACTGCAGGGACAGTTCTTCACCTTCTGATGTCCAATAGTTAAAGGAAAATAATGAAAATTAATTATTTCACTGTATATTCAGATAGGTATACTGTCTCTAACCAGACAAAATCAGAACTTGAAATAACTGCCACCTGAAAAGCTAAAATTGAGACTATTTTCTGGGGGGAAAAAATGACTATACGTTTAAATATATGTAATATGAACTGCTCAATCATTGTAATTTTTAATGGAAATTCTGAGCAGGTTATGAATTAATAATAAGATCATTAATCTTAAAAAAGAAAGATGGGCACAGATCATTGATATGGCAGTTATTCAATTTTGGAAATTTAAGTAAGTAAGCACTTATTCAAATTTTGGAAATTCAATGTAGTCACACTGAATTCAGTGAAATTGATTTTGATTGTACCAAGATAACTGATAGCATCCCTTAGAAGATATAAATGTAGATGAATAGGCTATGTTTTAGGTGACATTTTGCTGATATTTTCTTCACCTTTCAATCTGTTTCCACAACCCTATTTTTGCCAGACTAGAAACACAAAGAAAATTTGTTGCTGACTTCAATTTTTAAAAATCCAATGCAAAACTAAACTCCATCCTAAAGGCTACCTTGCCTCTTAATTTTTAAAGTATGAAAAATCCTAATTGGCAGACATGTGAAAAGTTGTATTTTTAAAAGGCCCACAAATTCAAACTATTCGCAATTTTTAAATCGACGTTTCTCTTCTCCTATTACAATTTTTAAGTGTCACCAGCCTTTTAATGGAAGCTTTCAGAGCTGTATCCTGAGTCATTTAATTTCTGTTAACAGATCTGTCCTGGCTTCTTCTTGGCATTTACTCCCGTGCCACCCACGTAGAATTCCCAATGTGGACCCAAGGACTGCTGAGCTGTGAACACTCTATTTGTGTAATTCCACCAGTGGCCGCCCTAAAGCCTCAGAAGAATCAAAGGAAAGCAAAGATATGCTGAAATGTTAAGGGAAAAAAAGCCAACCTTGAGAACGCGGACAAGAACGCGCATTCTATACTGCGTCCCGTCCAATCGGGGTCCTCAGGTCAGGACCACCAATGCACAGTTTGTAGCTGTTAGGGTTTCTGGGCATGATCTGTGGCAAAGCTGTATGTGCATATGTACCAGCCTGCCCAGAGCTTCATGCAGAAATCAAGACTAACCACAGCTGAAAGAGGAAACCCTCACTTGGCGCAAAGAATAGGTGAATTATGAGCCCTGGGCCAAAATACCTTCTTTTACCTTCCTTTGCCCTGAAACAAGATGTGTGTGTGTGCACGCACGCACACGTGTGCATTTTGTACCTTAAAATAAAAAGACAGGACACGGCGGGGCCTCCCCCCTCAGCTGCTATGGATTAGGCAAAGGCTAAACAAAAAGAATATAATATAATCGTCATTTAAACCTTCCCTGCTGGCTTTCTTGCCAACATCACCAATGCTAAAAAGCTCGGTTTCGTTTTCACTTCAATTTGTAACTTCGATTTTATTCGGCACTCTGAATGAGAGTGAGGGTAACATCAGTTAATTATAAGTTAATTTCAGCATAATCTGGAATAAATTAGGTGATGGCTTACTTCACATAAATATATTGTAATCATAAATTGGGATTTTAGACTTCGAAGGGCGCTTTGAAATTATTTCCCATCTAAACCTCTCATTTGGGAGATGAAAAAACAAAACTAGAGATCCAGTGTGATTAAGTGACCTGCCCAAGTCATACAGCTAATTAAAAGCTGAGTAAGAACTAGATTCAGTGTCTCCAGCTTCCCCATCTGCTGTTTGTTTTTTTCTAGTGCACCTCAACTTTTGATTAGTCATAATAACAGGTAGCAGTGACTCGGATTAAACAAAACAGCAAAGAAACCCGGTGTCTCCTGTCCTTGCTTCTGAGCTCCTTAAAAACAGGATTGTCTTGTTTTGTTGTTTATTTAATTACCTTTATATCCTCCACAGTACCCAACAGCTTAGATTTGCAGCCAAGACGAGATAAATGCACCAAAAACCTGCGGGAAATTGACGGGTGGAGCTTTAGAGGAACAGCAGACTGACGTTAATGTTAGCACCGGGGACGGTGGAGGAAGGCCGCCAGCCAAGTGGAGAACGATGGGGGAGCTGGTCTGGAGGTTACATTTTCCATTTCTATACCACAAAGGATAAACTACATGGAGGCAATGGAGACTCAACAGGAAAATACAAACAGCTGTATTTTAAATCATGTGAAGAAGCCGTTCCCTTTTTCTCATTATCCTTCTCAAGTTGCTAATGAATCATTCTAACATTTCTCTATCAGTTCTCTTTCGTTCTTACTCTCCTCATTCTCAGATATCAGCCATCTCCCCCATCGTGTGTCATACAGCTAGCTCTGAAGATTCAAATTAGGTTGCTAATTAAAGCTTTAGCAGGAGTTTCATGTATTACGAAGAACGTTTGACCTGAGATTTGGAGACAGGGTGTCTAGTCCTGGCTTTGTCAGGAATGAGCTGTGTGACTTTAGACCAGGAGTGGAAACCTGCTGGTGAACCCCACCACCTCCTTCCAGCTTTAAAATCATATGATTCAATATGCTTTCTTAACGAATTTGCAAATAATTTTAGAACAGTACCCAGGACTAGGCACTGGTTTATTGTTCTAAAGAGAGTAACAACCTCATTTGGAGAGAGCAACCTTAACACGTCAAGTTATCACCATCAGAAATAGAAGACTCCAGTCCCATGTTAGGCAATGAGGAGGTGATGAGAGGGGCAAGAGGTTCAAGTACAAAACAGGGTCTCTGCCCTCAAGGGCTTTTGCAGACCAGCTAGGGAAACAGAACCCTCACTGTAAAAAAAAATAAGTAAGGTTCACATTGGTCTTGTCACACTTAGTGTCTAGTGGTTTTATTTGGGTAATATATTTTTTGAAGATTCATTTATTTATTTGAGAGAGGGGAGGGGCAGAGGGAGAGGGAAGGAATCTCAAGCTGAATGTGGAGCCCAAGGCTGGGCTCAATCCCATTACCCTGAGATCATGACCTGAGAAATCAAGAGTCCGACACTTAACTGGGTGTTATATGCAACTGATAAATTATTGAACACTACAGCCGAAACTAATGATGGACTATACATTGGCTATTTGAATTTAAATAAATTCAATAAATTTAAATAAAAAAATAGCAATAGCCATTCTAACAAGAAAAAGAAAAAAAAAAAAGTCTGACACTTAGCTGACTGAGCCACCCGGGCGCCCATGGGTAATGTTTTTTAATAAGCATGGAATTCAGTTATATAATCTTAAGCTCTGTTTACACCCAGGCAGAGAGAAATGTGACCCAGACTGGAACCACATATCCCGAAACTGTGAGACGGCAGCAAGGCGAGCAAGCGGAGGTGTGTTCTTCACACAGGCGGTGAGACCAGGGCAGTCACGGGGCCAGGTGCTCAGAAGGGTCCCACACGGGGGTGTCATGCTCTGTGGTCACCGCCTTGAAATTCTTAATAATGTTATCTTTGGATTTGGATTTTGTGAGTGAAGTCCAATTGCACACCCCAGGATCTTGGAGCCTCAGCTTTTGTGTGATCCTGCGCTTGTCCCTCTCCCCATGATGGCTGGGCTGGCGGCAGCAGAAACCGGTAACCATCAGGCCCTGCACACAAGCCACGTACCTCCTGGAACAGCTGTGAGGGTCTGCACTCCCCCCACAGCCCTGCTCTGCTCCCGCCCTTCTTCCACCCAGCCTCAGTAGGGCTCGTATTTCTCTTCCGAACCTCCGGAGGCAGATTTCCCCTTCGTTTTTATACTGTGTCCTGATATTTACACTGAAAACTGGCATTGCACAGTATAAAAATAAATGGGAAATCTCATGCAAACATTTAATATCTAAATTTTTCTTTACGTAGAATGACATAAAATACCAAATAAAACACATTGACAACGTGGAGAAAGAGAGAGAGACCACGGCAAAACGGAAAAGGCTTCATGCATACCTTTAACAGCACTTTTCTCCCCGCTTTTTGTTTATTTTTCCCCCTGCTTTTTAAACAAGGGCTCCAGGGACGCCCAGGGGGCTCCATTGTTAAGGTGGGGGGACTCAGTTGTTAAGCCTGCCTTTGGCTCAGGTCATGATCCCAGGGTCCTTGGATCGGGAAGCCTGCTTCTTCCTCTCCCACTCCCCCTGCTTGTGTTCCCTCCCTGGCTGTGTCTCCTCTCTCTGTCAAATAAATAAATAAAATCTTTTAAACAAGGGCTCCATATTTTTACTTATGCATTGAGACTTAAAAATTACGTAGTCGGAAAGTTTTTATCCTGCAGAGTACTATGCATGCATTATGGAGAGTCTGTATCACATTTTCCCTATGTGTTATAAATTTAGTCAGAAATGTGTTATAAAAATGTGTTATAAAAATGGCCAGAAAGAGCTGTTTTCCCATAAACAAAAAGAGAAATTCTGTTCTAAAAAAGCTTACTGATTTGCAGTGATGTTTAGATGCTTCCGGAAGGTTGAAGGATTTCCCCCAACCCCTAACCTCCTGATCCTCTTTACTTATTTTATTTCACTTCTTATATCTTCTGTCATTTCCTTGAAGACTCCTCAAGCTTCCAGAAAAGTTGGGCTTTAATACCCGGTGCTTGGAAGTGCCGGTTCCACTACCACTTACGTACATTGTGTCCACCATCTTGAGGCAAAACTCTTCACTCAGTACAAACTGTATGAAGAGGGACCCTCCAAGTGTAAGTAGCACCTGTGCCTGTTCTGCTGGCAGAGGTTAGTGACCTTTTGACCTGAGACTCCCCTAGGTCTCACCCGCGGAGAGAGCACAGCAGTCCTTGCAGCAGGAGGAAAAAGATCTTGAAAGTGGACAATAGTCATTGGTTAATGTATTTATTTCAAAGGAAAATATCATAGAGACAAATCCTATTATATATAACAACTCAATTATATTACAAACGGCATTAAGAGACTATGAAACTACAATTTTATATTCTGCTGGATTTGCTTGACGTTAAAGTATCCCAAATGTATCTCCTATAATTTACTTAACATTTTCATACCTTTAGAGAGTAATTGTTTCTGGTTTTGTGCCCCAAAATCTTCTGTATTTAGAATTACTTACTTAAAATAGATTCCCAGTTATTACGACAAATAATATGATATTGATAAAGAATATTGATACAAGAGTGCCTGGGTGGCTGAGTCGGTTAAGCATCTGCCTTCGGCTCAGGTCATGATCTCGGGGTCCTGGGTCAAGGCTCACATCAGGTTCCCTACTCATTGGGGACCCTTCTCCCTCTCCTTCTGCTGCTCCCCCTGCTTGTGTGTGCTCTCTCTCTCTCTCAAATGAATAAATAAAATCTTTAAAAAAAAAAAAAAAGAATATTGGGGCAATATTGGGTGGCTCAGTTGTTAGGTGTCTGCCTTCCGCTCAGGTCATGATCCCAGAGTCCTGGGATCAAACCCCGCACTGGGCTCTCTGCTGGGTGGGAAGCCTGCTTCTCCCTCTCCCACTCCCCCAGCTTGTGTTCCCTATCTTGCTGTGTCTCTCTCTCTGTCAAATAATAAATATTTTTTAAATAATAAGAAAGTAAAAATTAAAAATTAAAAAAGAATACTGATACACATTCAAATTGCTTTCAAAAACACCACGGAAATTTCTACCCTTACAAGCTTGAGCAATTAGAGCATCCTGTCCAACACTTGTCATCTAATTAATCAATTAGTCACCTTCCAATTCAAAAAGTAAATCATGTCTTATTGTTGTTATAATTTGCATTGATTTAATTACTAATAAGACTGAATATTTATTACTCACTTTTACTACCTTTTTAGCAAATTGTCTTTTTATGTCCTTTTACAAGAACAAATAGGCTATGATGGCAAAGATGGGCAAGACAGCTCTGGGCTTACATCCTACCAGCAAGGCTGTGCCAAAAGAACTTCTCTTTCCCAAACGATCACTGGCCTGGAGAGGATAACTGGTTCTGGACGTTCACCAGGGGCAAGGGATAGAGTAGTACTTTCATTTGTGAAGCCTAGGTCAAGTGCCAACCAAGATGCCAGGGGATAAAGTCAGCCCAGCTGAGCTTGGAGCAACAAAGATTGCATGGCACAAGCCCCTGAGCCAAGCCAAGGAAAACTACACAGTCCCTAACTGTAGATACACCATGGCATATGGCACTAGTGTATTTCCATGGTTCAACTAGGTGTAAATTCTCCTGGGCTAAAGGGAATTGAAGAACAAATAATCACAAAGTAATCATTTGTAAAAGGCAGGATGTACTTGCCACTGATCAATTATCAAGTACTTAACTTCCCACATACAAAACTAATGCTCTCTTTTAGAGCTAGGCATCTGCTAAAAGCAAGAATTGGACTAGATCTACTATACACAGTATATTATGACAACATCCTTAATGCATGTCTAAACAAACCTTCCCTTGACACATCAGTCATTATTATCTTTTCCTCCTCACGAAATTTCTCTGGAGTAAAAAAAGAACAATAAAAACCTTTGTAAAAAATGATAACGGAAAAGTATATCTTTTTAGAGAAACATTTTCAGCTTGTAGTGTTCAGATAGATAAACCATTAGAAGATAAACCAGATAAATCAGATAAACCATTAGAAGCTGATTGAACTGAATTTTGAAATCTAGAAGTTCAACAATGCGTAGAATTGTACAATGAAAGTCTTCTATAAATATGAAATACCTAAGAATAAATTTAACTAACCAAAGAAGGTGAAGGACCTATATTCTGAAAACCATAAGACAAAACAACAACAAAAACCATAAAACATTGATGAAGGAATTGAAGAAGACGCAAATTTAGAAAAAAAATATTCCATGCTCATGGATTGGAAGAATTGATATTGTTAAAATGTCCATATTACCCAAAGTAATCTATAGATTGAGTACAATCCCTATCAAAATTCCAATGGCATTTTTCACAGAACTAGAATAAATAATTCTAAAATGTATACAGAACCGCAAAAGATTCTGAAGAACCAAAACTATTCTGAGAAAGACAGAACAAAGCTGAAGGTATCATACTCCCTGATTTCACACCATCTACAAAGCTATCATAATCAAAACAGTATGGTACCGGCATAAAGCCAGACACACAGACCACTGGAACAGACTAGAGCGCCCAAAAATAAACCCAAGTATACATGGTCAATTAATTTGCAACAAAGGAGGCAAGGATATACAGCAAGGAAAGGACAGTCTCTTCAATAAATGGTGCCAGGGACTCTCAACAGCCACATGCAAAAGAATGTAGGGTACCTGGATGACTCGGTCAGAAGAGCACGTGACTCTTGATCTCAGGATGGTTAAGTTCAAGCCCCACGTTGGGTGTAGAGATTACTAAAAATAAATAAATAAACAAATGCACTTTAAAAAAAAAAAGAATGAAACTGGACCGTTTTCTTACACGATACACAAAAATCAACTCAAAATTGATTAAAGACTGCGGTGCCTGGGTGGCTCAGTGGGTTAAAGCCTCTGCCTTCGGCTCAGGTCATGGTCCCAGGGTCCTGGGATTGAGCCTCGCATCGGGCTCTCTGCTCAGTGGGGAGCCTACTTCCTCCTCTCTCTCTGCCTGCCTCTCTGCCTACTTGTAATCTCTCTCTCTGTCAAACAAATAAATAAAATCTTTTTTAAAAAATTGATTAAAGACCTAAATGTGAGACCTGAATCTATAAAAACCCTAGAAGAGGGGCGCCTGGGTGGCTCAGTGGGTTAAAGCCTCTGCCTACAGCTCAGGTCATGATCCCAGGGTCCTGGGATCGACCCCTGCATCAGGCTCTCTGCTGAGCAGAAAGCCTGCTTCCCTTCTTCTCTCTCTGCCTGCCTCTCTGTTTCATTGTGATCTCTGTCTGTCAAATAAATAAATAAAATATTTTTTTTTAAATCCTAGAAGAAAACATAGGTGATAAGCTCCTTGATATCAGTCTTAGTGCTATTTTGTTGGATCTGACTCCTAAGGCAAGGGAAGCAAAACCAAAAATAAACTATTGGGATTACACTAAAATTAAAAGCTTCTGCAAAATGAAGGAAACCATCCACAAAAAAAGTGAACGGTAAGCTAATGATTGAGACAAGGCAAATCATATATCCTATAAGGGAGATATCCAAAATATTTAAGAACTCATACAATTAAATGACCAAAAGACAAACAATCCAATTTTAAAAATGGACAGAGGGACACCTGGGCATCTCAGTTGGTTAAGTGGCCGGCTCTTGATTTTAGCTCAGGTCACAATCTCAGGGTCCTGAGATGGAGCCTCAAGTTGTGCTACATACTCAGCAGGGAGTCTGCCTGAGATTCTCTTTCTCTCTCCCTCTGCCCCTCCCCCAAAATAAATAAATAAATCCTTTTTTTTTAATGGACAGATAGGGGCGCCTGGGTGGCTCAGTGGGTTAAGCCTCTGCCTTCAGCTCAGGTCATGATCTCAGGGTCCTGGGATCGAGCCCCACATCGGGCTCTCTGCTCATCGGGGAGCCTGCTTCCTCCTCTCTCTCTGCCTGCTGCTCTGCCTACTTGTGATCTCTCTCTCTATCAAATAAATAAAATCTTTAAAAAGAAATGGACAGATATTCTGAATAGACATTTTCCCGAAGATTCTGAATAGGTATTTCCCCCCCAAATGGACAGAGATTCTGAATAGGCATACAGGTGGCCAATGGGCATAGGAAAGGATGCTCAACTTAACTCATCATTGGGAGAATGCAAATGAAAACCACAGTGAGATATCACCTTACACCTGTCAGAACGGCTAGTATCAAAATAACAAGAAATAACAAATGCTAGTAAGGATGTGGAGAAAAGAAAACCAACTATCCTACGCCATTGGTGGATGTATAATTTGGCGCAGCCACTATGGAAAACTGCACGGAGGTTCCTCAAAAAATTAATGATAGAGCTATCAGAGGATGCAGCAATCCCACTTCGGAGTATCTATGTGAGGAAAACAAAAACACTTCTTGAAAAGTACACACACACACACACACAGGGCTATAAAAAAAAGAATGAAACCTATCTTGCCATTTGCAACAACATGGATGGAACTTGAGGGTATGATGCTCAATGAAATAAGCCTGACAGTGAAAGACAAATACTACACGATTTCACTTATATGTAGAATCTAAAAGAACCAAACCAAACAAAACCCAGACTCATAGATACTGAGAACAGATTAGTGGATGCCAGAGCGGAGGGGCTGAGGGAGAGAGCCAAAAGGATGAAGTACAAAGTTCCAGTTATAAAAATAAGCCAGTCATGGGGGTGTCACGTACAGCATACGGAGTAGAGTCGCTAGCACTGTAGCAACTTCGTATGGAGACAGACGAGACCGAGACTTACTGTGGTGACCATTTCACAAGGTATACAGTGTCAGATCACTATACTGTACCCCTGAAACTAACACTGTATGTCAAAAATCAAACGAAAAAAAGACTTCTCCGGAAATGTAGACCAAAGAACCGGGTTACATAGGATCACTTGTCAGTTTCTTGGTCTTCTTAATCATCCTCGTTTCCACTTAAAGAGACGGAGCATCATGAACCCTGAGTTCAGATTTACTTAGGTTGGCCCTGAAGTGTCTTCCTCTCTCTTTTTCACTGCTCCTCTCATTGCTGGGGGGAAAGAAAGGTGCCAGGTGGGGAAGGGGAGTCGCACAAAGAAGCTGAGGCACTTGTCTGAGTCACACAGACAATCACTAACAGAGCCAGCAACCAAAATCCTGTTTCCTCCGGTCTAATCCCTAGATCCTTCCAACAAGCATCATAACCTCAGCAATTGGATTTTTCTGGGTGTGCATTCTGAAGGCTAGAAATCAGGCAAATTGTAACGCCACCAGTAAGTGCTACATATGAACGAGGGAGTGCTCAGAGCTGAACCTAAGTCCCTGCTCTAAACACTCGCGAGTCAGTCCATTTTTCACATAGTTTCCTGAGTTCTCTTGGATATTATTATAGCTCTGGAAACAGCGTTGGTTGGAAAACTTGGCATGAACTCTGCAAATAAAATGAAATGAATAAGTTTTTCTTTTTCGAGAGTTTATTTCTTCAAAACATCGGTTCAGAAGCTGTGGAAGCAGCCGTATTTAATTAAACAAATGCTAAGAAACCTCATGTTTTCCGTGGAGCAGACATGGTTTTTGCCATCTGTCTTTTTACAACTGTGGAGTCTCCACATAGGAGATGTGGTAGAAAGAAGTCATGATTGGTTTCTGCCCTAATAAACGTTCTTCACGGAAATTGTCATCATCTGTCAGAATGAACAAAATATGACAAAATAGATATAAGAGAAGTAGAATTTCCAAGTAGGTTTCTGAAAAGGTCCTGATTTCTGTGATATGCTGTCCGTTTCCTTATTCAAAACACATAGACAGTTGTCATCCATTCCAAAATGAACATTAAAAAAATGGGGGCTTTTAGACAGACGATATCTTGATTTTGAAGATATCAAGGTACCTGGAAGTGCCTTGAAACCCTATAGTTAAGAAAAATGAGATGCCATGTATGCTATAATATAATATAAAACAAGTTGGAAATCAACAAAAAGACAGGATTCGTTTTTCATCTTGGATAAATCACTAAGCACGTGTGGGGCTTCTTTCTGTATTTGCAGAGCTGGAAGAATAATAATGTTACTCAGATTTGGAGGAACATTTTGTGGTTATGAAAAGCATACAGTAGTAGGCATTACAACCTTTTTGGATTCTCACTTCAGAAAGTATTTACTGTGTAGAATCCTACAAGTCTCACTTCCAAAATATCTCGAGTCTCCATATTTGTCTTCCTTTCCACTGCCACTACCCTTATCCAAAAAAGGATCTTCTCTGAAGATGGCCTCCAATCTCCCTCATCTCATTCCTCTGCCTCCTTTCTTGGCTGACCCCAAGTCCAGAGAAGACAGTGGTTCCCTCTCCTCTCCTACCCCGATACATAATTTGACTATGAGCAGGATTTATCTTTTAAAAAAGATTTTAGCATGGGACTCTGGAAAACGGTTTGCTTTTTCTGGTTTTCACGGCAGGCCTATGACTTGCATTTATATGGGACTATTGTTTGATACAGAAGTGTCTCTGCATTTGGGTATCTGCATTCTGGGCCGTATTAATTAGAATCTAGAACTCAGTTCCGATGAATTAACACCACCACCGACAAAAAAGCCATGAAGACAGTAGCTTCGCATTCATGAATCCTAATCAAAATTTCAAGCTCAAGAATCACTCTGCATGGTACAACGGAAATGCTACTTATGTGGCACTTTATATTTTTGTAAAAGAAAATGCTTTTGAGAAGCACACATCTGTTGTTTTTGCCCGCTCAGCATCCACTAACTTTTCTGCTCTGGGAGACCAAGCCTCGTCCATCAGCTATGCCTCTGAGAGGACGTAAATCAAGGCAATGAGCCTGTGATCCAGGCTAGGTCCATCTGAGGCTCTCTTGCTGGACTCTGAACCATAAGCAGGTAACCAAGGCAAAAATAAATTCAAGTTATTCACTCTAATGGCAGTAACCTTAAGAACAGCCCACTGATGCTTGCTACATACATCCCTAGACTATTATTCCCATCCTTTGGGGGGTGGTAGGCTTTTTTCATTCTGGTAACAATATCCTTCTACTAATTTCCTTTTTTGTTTTAATTATCCAGAGTTGATTTTCATTTGCTACTTGCAAACAAAGCTCTACGAACATTCACATTTTTAGTAGAATTTGAGGGAAATGGAGACAAACTACAGGTCAGCCTTAAATAATAAAGAACATTAAGTGGAATTTTATAAATCTAAAATATTCTTACCCATCGCAGACCTAGGGAATTTCTGAATGCAAGTTTGTTCTCCCTGGACTCCAGCATATTTTAGAGGATCTTTTTCTCTTGGACGCATACATCTATTTCCAATTTCTTCCTCTTTCAGGCCTATGAGGGCACCTTAGACCCTCTTTCCCAAGTTCCTAGGGGAAACTCAATAATAGTCTTCTCTTAGCCTCCACTCTGGAACAGGCTCACAAAATATTATTTCATACCAAAACCCAAAGCCACTTCTTTACTTCCAAACGACTATGACATGGTGGGGAGGAGGGGGTGCAGAGATGAAACAGACCAGACCTACGTTGATAATCACTAAAGCTAAGCAATGAATTCATAATACAATCTCTCTACGTGTATAGATGTGATAGAATAATAAAAAGCTTGTTTTAAAAAAATGAGCAGATGACACTCATAGAGTGAACATAACTATGAACTCGTTCTTTCTGTAGAGGAGATCTCTCTCCTTGGAAGACTGTGTCTATGGGGCAAGTCCTACAAATGGTAAGAAGCTGTGTGCAAACAGGTATCATCCAGTCCCACTTTTAAAAAAAGCGGGGAGCCGCCTGGGTGGCTCAGTGTGTTAAAGCCTCTGACTTCGGCTCAGGTCACGATCCCGGAGTCCTGGGATCGAGCCCCGCATCGGGCTCTCTGCTCAGCAGGGAGCCTGCTTCCCTCTCTCTCTCTGCCTGCCTCTCTGCCTGCTCGTGATTTGTCTGTCAAATAAATAAATAAAATCTTTTTCAAAAAAATAAACAAAAAAATTAAAAAGCCCTGTTAAGGTAGTTTCCTAAAATACCTAAATTTGTGAACCCAACAGCTCGCTCATTTTCCTCTCTGAAATCTGCCACATGCTGTTCCCTATACCTGGAATACTTCCCTGCCCTTGTACCTGCTAACTTGCATTTGCATTTTAGGTCTCACTGCCTTTGGAAGGCAGCTTTCCCTACCCAAGCTTAGGTCGCACAGTTATTTGCCCCACGGTCCTCTCTACGTCCCTTCTCAACACACATCACACATTCAGTGTGTGTGTTCATGTCAACCCTGCATGCTCCGTGAGGGCATGAAAAACTGTCCTGCCCTCAGCTAGAGCCAGAGTGCTTATCACAGTGCCCAGGGCACAGAAGACATCCAATAAGTATTTGCTGATAAAGATTGCATGAGTAGGGGCACCTGGGTGGCTCAGTGGTCAAACCCTCTGCCTTCAGCTCAGGTCATGATCCCGGGGTCCTGGGATCGAGCCCCCCCATCAGGGTCTCTGCTCAGTGGGGAGCCTGCCTCCTCCTCTCTGCCTGTCTCTCCGCCTACTTATGCTCTCTGTCAAATAAATAAATAAAATCGTAAAAAAAAAAAAAAAAAACACCATCGCGTGAGTAAGTGAATGAGACTGGGTAAAAGCACTCTAGTTTCCAAACAGCAGGTAACCATAAATATGTGTCAAGAGAAGGAAGAGATGGAGAAATGGAGGTTTAGACTCAGAAATGTGCAGAAAGGAAATGTACCTACATGCAAAAGGCATAGAATGTATATAAAGCACTCAAGCGGGCTAACCCTGACCTTCTTAGTGAAGTAGGAGGTTAAGAAAACAGTGAGTACATGGCAGGCAATAAAAACAAATCACATACAAATTTTGATCACTTTCAGATATATTGTATTTTCTTCCAATGTGTCAGCATTGCATTCACACTTGACTTAACATACCTAAAGGTCTATCGGTCCTCTCGTCACTTAATGTAATTATTACATTTAACCCATGAACGAAGGACATCGACAGTATGTTACTTTAAGATAAAACCTATTTTGTGTGTTAATGCTGTGAAAGACTGAGCCAAGATGGTATAGAAATGGTAATTAATTGTCTTTCTTCTTTGTGATTTATGTCTCTGTGCACCTCTGTGTGTCTATGTGTGTTTATATGACTTTGGGTGAAAATCACTCCTTCATGGGGCTGGTGTGGTGGACATTAATGTAAATCTGAAAAGTAACATCAAAATTCCCTCCTTTTTTTTTTCTCTTAGAATTACTGAGTTGTCAAGGTTTTCTTTGGTAATTTTCTGATATTTCCCTACAGTCACAACAGGACTGATTTCTTTATCCCTAACTCAGAAAAAGCATTAGGCCCAGCCTTGAAATGAAGGTTTTCATAATATTTAATCTTTTTTCCTTCCTTTGCTGTAGCTTAAGTCCCATTACTCCTGGTCCTGTTCTTGTTGACTAATGAGGATAATTGGTCCCTTTCCTCCTGAAAACATCCTTTTATGTATTTTGGAGAGTTATTATGGCCCTTTTCAGCCCTCTCTTCTCGAGGCAGAACAGACCTGATTCCCTTAACCTTTCCTCACAGGGCTGATTTTCCAAACCTTTGATCATTTTTGTTCTTCCCCTCTGAACTCTCTCCAATTTGTCTGTCTCTTTCAAAACATGGTACCCAGGAGAGAATTCAATCCTCCAGTTGAATCTTAACCAACATGGTAAGAACCTGGCCAATGCTTAGTCGACGGGTAACAGAATCTTAAATATTATTTTTCCAAGTTCTGGTATGGAACTTTCTTTAATTTAAAAAATAGCAGGAACTAGGAATCTTCATTTGACACTTAGTGTTCTTTAAATAGTCCACATGATAGTATATCACAGTATTGGAAAAGCAGTGTGATGTAGCGAACAGAACTGGAGTTGGAGATACATAATCACATTTTTGGAGCAGATGAGCTTCCTAAATGAAAGTAAATAGAGCTTTCAAACAGCGAGAAAGATTTCCACAGTGTTATACGTCTTTTTGTTCCGTTGTATAGGGTCTGATATCTGTGAAAGACTTTGTTTTATGTTTATGTTGTCTGAAAATCTCCCTGGAATAAACTTTCATAACAATTCAAGTTGATCTAATGCTTATTTTATTGATTTGCATCACAGCTTAACAGTTACTGCCGAAAACTATAGTCCATCAGCTGGTTGGACAGAAGGAAATAGAGTTTTTCCACTGAAATTTGAGAGAAGATTAAGGACGGATTTAGAAGAAGATACGCTTTACATGTTTTACACCATTAAGAAAACTAACGTTGTACCAAAATTTCAGCTTAAGTTCTTTCATTTGTACCATTCCTTCAAATAAAGTCATGTCATACCCTCCTACCCCACCCCAAAAAAAGTAAGGAAAATATTTTTTTAAAAGACACACAGTGAGTAAGTGGCAAACCACTGCTTTTGCAGGGTTTAAGTTTTAAAAGGTGAGACAAGACAAAGAAGCATGAAATACTCAAAAAGCAGTGTAATGCTTCACAGAGTGGTTCTAAATGTAAATAAGATGGCAATTCGGAGAACAGAGAGATCAGTGTAGACTGATAGAAATCATAAGCAATGACTTCAGAGAAGAGAGGGGCTTACCATGAGCGTTGAAAAATAGGCAGCAGAGAAGAAAGGGAGAGAGAAGAGAAGCAAAGGCAGGAAAGGAGAAATTAACATGTTGGGTTCAGAGGACAGAGAAGAAACTGACTTGGCTGGGATGGAGAAATGAGCTGAGGAATGGTGAGAAACGATTAAAGTGGACTGTTCTTAGGGGCTGTCTGAAAACCAAGCAGGCACGTAGGAATTCAATGTGGTAGGCAACTGGGGGCACCTGAGGGTTGATGAGAGTTACTTCCAGGAAGATTAGTCTGGTGGCAGCCTTCTGTGTGGATGGGACGAAGTGGGCGGGGCAGCGCTAAAGCAAATGCCTCACCTGTGAGCGTTCTCTCCATGACTAAGCACTCTGGGCTTGTCAAACTTGTCCTTTTAAATATTTGAGCCCAATTATTCTCCCTTTGCTGTTCTGTTAGGTGACTTTAATACAAGTCAAAGAAACAGTCAAAGTGAAACATTTCAGTCTTAATCCATCAACACACATATTTGAAGCACCTTAGAGACCCAGAAAGACCATTTAGGTGTGCATATTAATAGAGAAATTCAACTTTAAATGCTGAACTCTGATAACAGCCTTTCTTTGGAGAGAGTCGGGGGGGGGGGTGAGGGGCGAGATGGAGATAGAGAGGAGACAGAGAGAAAAAAGAGGAATCGGTGTGACCACTAGATGTCACTGTTGCCAGCCTACCTCGAGGTTAGAAGTACAGCATTCAGTGGGCTTACAGTAAATTGAGCACTGGGTGCTACAGGCAAACAATGAACCATGGAACACTACATCAAACACTAATGATGTACTGTATGGTGACTAACATAACATAATTTAAAAAAACTAAAAAAATGAAATTAAATTAAGAAATAAAAAAGTAACTGAGTTTTCAATGCAAGAGAAAAAATCCAAAATCCATAATATTTACAGCCAAATTGTCCCCCAACTTAGCTCTCCCTCACATCCAATCTCTTCCCAAGAGGCAAATTCAGGCTACCTGTCTGAGGGCAGATTAGAACTTCTACAATAAATTGGTTGCAATTCTTGCGTTCTTATTTTTTTAAATAGCTTCCTTCTTTAGCACTGGGCATTCAGCAGTGCTGAATGCAGGGCAGGCTGCTTCTTAAGCAGTGTACCCAGCCTTATTGACCTAGCACATTAGTTCTTTTTCAAGTGACTTTTTACAGTTTTATTCACCAAATATCTGACTCATAGTGTCTAACCTCGTCGCATGGATCAGAGGTCGATTGCTACAGCAGAATCCCAGAGTTCCCTGCATCACTATTCCGTGATGGAGTTTTTAATACAGTGGGCAATCTGGAAGCTCAAAGCACATTTTCTCATGTGTTTACACAGCCTTCATTATGAAGCCATTAAAGATATTATGGATATTTTAATTATTTGAGATGTTTATGCTATGGCTTATGTGCTGAACCTGGCATCCTATAACAATATCTTTTGTGTATCTAATAAAGGCTTTTAAGTAGCACTGTATGTACTTTTTGTAAATAGATACTACATAAAATACCTCATGAAATAGTTAATGACCATTTCCTACGGTAACTGAAATGTATTTAACCCAAATTCTTGGGTTTTCTTCCTACTCCCCAAAGACACCATTTAAATCAAGGTGATGGGAAGCCAGACACACACTGAAATGAAAGCCCTGACTTCATAAGCCTGCCACAGGAAGCATCTGGATTTTTTTCCCACCTCATTTTCTTGGGGGTAACAAAAACATGTGATCCCAGCTCCTGTGTCTATCTCTGATAGTTCCTCCATCAAGGGGCTAAAGATGGGGTTTCACAGAATAGCCTTTCATTGAATTAAGGTGATTAAAGACAAGGATGCATGATTGTTCTTCAGATTCATAAGAGGGAGTACAGATTTTTTTTTTATTGGAAAGTTTTGTGTTTTTTTATATGTTGGATGCTTCCAAACCGCATTCTTTTTCAGGAACTTTGGGAGGCATTATGTAGCCAGATCTCTGTCTTGTAGGCAAAAAATACCTCTTTCCCCCAGGCATCTGCATCTCTGAAGAACTGCTTGGCCACTTCCTCAGCCAGACTCCCAAAAGCACAAAAACTGAGAGACTCCTCACGAACTGTGTTCTAATTCAACTCGCACGGTGATTTCAGCACACCAGACATTCCAGACTCAGGGCAACGTAGAGAATTCAGAGCATTCTGACGGCAAAGCTCTTCAAGGTCCCAGAGATGGTGTGCTGGTCTGGCAGTGTGCAAGCAGCCCGGTTTCTGAGGGCGCCACGATTTACAAGAGAAAGATGTTCTTCCTCCTCCTCCACCCCCTCCAAAGAAAACTTTCCCCTCTTGTCCCTTAATCTAACTCACCGAAAATGATAAATTCAAGGTGACAGATTCCTTGAGCATATCCATGCCATGTGGAATTGAAGGACAAAAAAACTTCGCCTCTCTTTATGGACCAAGAAGATGTGGAAAAGTACATCAATCCCTATGTTAAATGCCCTATGGAAACCAACTTCTTTAAAACACTATAAACAAGGACCGTGACAAGTCTTTGTGTTGCTTGTTATATTCAGATTTTCACATACTAGTTATTTTCAAAGAATGAACGCATATTCTTCTTACAAGTGAAAACTGAGATATATAATGAAAGAAACGTTTCAAGTAAAAGGAGACAGAAACACTATGGACAACTTTATTTTTTTTAAAGATTTTATTTATTTATTTGACAGACAGAGGTCACAAGCAGGCAGAGAGGCAGGCAGAGAGAGAGGGGGAAGCAGACTCCCTGCTGAGCAGAGAGCCCGATGTGGGGCTCGATCCCAGGACCCTGAGATCATGACCTGAGCCAAAGGCAGAGGCTTTAACCCACTGAGCCACCCAGGCGCCCCTAGAATCTATATTTTTTAAGGTAAAATATTTACCAATTTTAAAAGTTTACATATTTTCCATTAGGAATCATGCTAACAATACTTCGGGGAGTTTGTTAATTCATTTGTTTGGCTACTCAGAACAACCAAAAAGGAAATTACTGGTATTCCTCTGTTCCACCAAGAAGCCATGCAAATTTTCCCTCATTTATATGATGCAATAACATTTGTAACGTAGTTGGTTATTTCACTTGAGGTCAAATGTGGTAACAATAGAAAATCAGACATTTGGCAGAAATCCTAGGCTTCAGCTTAAAGAAACAAAAAAACTTTTTCATCACTGGTAATTTGAAAAAAATAAGTTTGGTGATGTTAAAATGTCTTTGCAAATTAACAATTTGTTATCGGTCATGAAATTAACGGAATGTTTTCATCTGAACTAAAATTTAATAGTTTGGATGGAGGGCCCAGAACAGAGGGGGAAAATGTAATTGAACTCTGGGCACAGAGTCCCAGGAGATATGTGTTCTACATGATGACTTGTCTGGAGTTCTCTCTGGAAATGCTTCCACTCCGGATGCTCCCACACTCCAGTGTGGGACCCATGCCAGCTGCACGCCACATCCAAGCAAAGGGAAGGGATGTGAACTCAAGGGCTTGGTTTGGCTTTCCCAATTCCAAGCCCCACACAATCTGTAAGAGGAGAGGAGGAGCGTGTGGCTATGCAAGGCATGTTTCATAGCATTTAAAATATATTTTAAATAGATTAATTTCTATACTCACATCTGTTTTATCCTTTCAGGTGTTACTGCTTGAGGCCGTGCAGTTAGCGCTCTCCATAAAGACACCCAGACCAGGGAGCCCAGGGGAGAGACAGCTGAGCGCTGGCCAGAGCTGCGGGGACCGAAGGAAGGGCTCCTTGCTCTCATTCACACAAAGGCACAACAGGGCTCTAAGCTCTCTGATTGGTCTCACTCACTTTAAGAGAAGAGGGGACCTTGTATGTTTCCCTCTGTCAACAGCGCATTTCCCTTGAAAGGAAGTGAATTAGTTAATAACTGAACAATAGTGAGATTTAGAGAAATCAGTTCATTCCGCAGAGAGATTTTCAGGCTCTGTCCTCACCTGGGAATGCAAGAGACTAGCACCAAGGTACTCACAGAGGTGGGGATGGGGGGAAGCACTGAGCTTTTTAGGAACTCCGGGGCTGGAGTAGAAGAACTTCTCCATGATGCTGTGCTTAGACTAATCTGAAATACCTGATCAGCCATCCACACCGCCTGGCTACAGACCATTGAGAGATCACGCCCTCTTTGGGCGAAGGCATACATTCTCCATGGCAGGATCACCCCCAAGCAGGAGAAGAAAGTCTTACTCTTTATGTATGATACACAGATGTTGCAGAAAGGGATATACTCTTTATCTGTGGTATTAAAATTTCAGGGGGCAAGGAGATTAGGAAAACATGTTTGTAACGGCTCCTAGAAGGAAGAGGGTGTCATGGTGAAAAACAAGTTGAGAAACACTGGATTCGGGTATTTTCCTCAAAAAAGCTCTGTCATGACTGCGTTAACAGGAACAACACCAAATCAATGACTGACCTACAATTATTGAGCAAGAATATACACAGCGTTCTATGTTAGCTATTATAAGAGAACCAAAGAGATACAAAATTTGATTCTTTTTTTTAAAAAAGTGTGTACAGATTAGTTTAATGAGATTCTAGCACAGGGTAAACAGATGATGATGGGGACAGAGTTGAACATGTCAAGAACTAGTTAAACGCTTTTCATAATGAGAAACAGTTTGTGGAAAGGGCTAAGTAACTACAAACAATAAGGTCAAGAAGAGCTCCAAGGGAGATCAGGGAGGATTTCATACAGCAAATGGGATTTGAACTAGACCCCAGGATGGGAGGGGTTTGACTCAACAGAGAAGAGATGGGAAAGTGCCCAAACAAGAAAGCGGCTTTGAGGCTGAGGACTTGCATCCAAGCACAGTAAGACTTTCAAACCCAGAAGGAAAATGAAGTCTCAAGGGATCTAGAAAGAGTTTAGAGACTATGCCAAGTTTAGGCCAGTTTGAAAGTTTTTTTTGTTTGTTTTGTTTTTTTAATTTATGCTAGCCTTCTTAGTGCATGTGAAGTGGTATCTCATTGTGTGTTTTTTTATTTGGTAAAATATACAAATCAAAAATTTGCCATTTTAACCATTTTCAAGTGGACAGTTAAGTGGCATCACGTGTGTCCACATGGTCATGCAACCATCATGCCTCTCCATCTCCAGGACTTTTTCCCCTGCCATGCTGGAACTCCGTACCCATTAAACAATCACTGGCCACCCTCCTCTTCTCCTGACCCTTGAGAACCACTGTTCCACGTTCCGTCCTTATATATTTGATTGTTCTGGGTATCTCCTATAAGTGGAATCGTATCATTTTTGTTCTTCTATGTCTGGCTTATTTCATTCAGTATAATATCTTCAAGGTTCAACCATGTTGTAGCCAGTATCAGAATTTCATTCTTTTTTAAAGTTGAATAATGGTCCATTGTATCCAGCGGTTCCTTCTTGTTCCACCTTTTCTGACAAATGAAGCTGAAAAACGAAAAGTGTAGGCCTCCTTTTGAAGGCCTTCGAGTACCAGCCATGGGGAGGACAGATTATTCCAGGTTGAGCTGTCATCACTGAAAGACTCTCCAACCAATGGCGGATAGAAACACTATCAGGAAAACTCCCCTCCGGAGTCGGGACTGGGGACAGTGATACAGAGCAGAGCGTACAGAGGGTGCCGCCCCAGTGACCTGCATCCCTGGCCTCAGCTGGGGCAGCTGCTCCCAGAAAAGCTGCGGGGTGGCAACGACCACAGTGACCCAGGAAGGCTAAGAAGTACTGAGGGCTGGAGTAAGGGGAAGGAATTTTACCCTGAAAATAAAATCAAGGAGGGATTTGGTGTCAAATACTATTGTGATTTTGATCCTCAGGACTTCAGGGTAAAGAAAGAGGTATGCAGAGGCTTGATCAGGTTTAGAGGTACAAGATGGTTAGAGAAGGAAAGAGTTGAACAGTAAGGCAATAAGGTTATTGTGATATTTTTTTCTAGAAAAGAGGCAGGAGGGCATCTTATTTCTTCTCTAGGTGTATCAGTTAGCTACTGCTGCATAACAAATCACCCCAAAATGTAGTGGCTTAAAATAACTGTATTATTTCTTGCAAATCTTTGAGTGGGCTGGAAGATTCTTCTCAGCTGGGACAGGCATGAGTTATTTGTTCTGTTGGCTGGGGCTGGTTGATCTAGGTTGACATCTGAGATGACATGAGTCTTCCTGTGGTTTTCTTCTCCAGCAAGCTAGCCAGGGTTTGTTGTCATGGTGAAAGCAGAGGTCCAGGAGACCGAGCAGAAGCTTGAGGCCTAGACTTGAAACTGGCATGTGATTTCTATCATGTTCTTTTGGACAGAGAAAGTTTTAAGTCCAGCCCCGAATCAAAAAGTATACTCTACTTCACTACCATAAGTATGAATATAGGATCAAGAAAATTTACACTTCAAGTGTCTTGGTCTCCCTGCTTTAAAGTCACTTTGCAGAAACTCAGTCTTTTTTTTTAAGTTATTTATATATTCATTAGGTAATCTTTACCCCCAGTGTGGGGCTCAAACTCACAACTCCAAGATTAAGAGTCACATGTTCTTCAAACTGAGGCAGCCAGGTGCCCCTGTCTTTGAAAGCTGCTTAATCTTTCAGATTTTTTCTCCCCGTTCCTCCCAAGATGCATCTCAGTGTTAGGAATATTCATGTACCACCATGGCAATGAGGGAGAAAAGACTTGGGAGTCAAGATGCGAAAACAACCTAAACGTCCATTAACAGATGAATGGATAAAGACAATATAGTATATATACAATGGAAACTTATTTGGCCTTAAAGAAGCATTTTCCTCTTTTTCTCAGTTCAAACTCTTCTACATCACATCTCTCTTCTACCCCGGAGGCAGAATTTCACAGACCACCCAGCCCAGGAGAAAGGTAAATCTTCCTTATACTATGACAAAACCTCTAAGGGTATAAGTTGGCTAAAGCTGGATAAAAGTGGGGGATAACAGGAATTGGGGTTTGCCAAGAATAAAATTCACCAACTTGATATCCTGCCCCCAGAAATACCAGCTCTGTTCAAGATATAAGAAAGAAAGAGTAATCAAGTTTGTTACAAAGTTTTCTACCCTTGGTGACTGGGAGAATTTTGGACTCACTGAAGAAAGGAAAATCAGAAGCATGATGATTAAGTCCATCCTGCCTGAGTTGCAGGTAATTATGGAATCAGTTGAAGTGTCGACTTGCAGATGTATCACTGGAATTCAGAAGAGAGATTTGAGAAAGGGGAAGTAGAATCAAGGCTCATGTGCTGAAAATCTCAGCACCAAATGAGCTATCCCAGGACACTGACAGGCTCCACGTATGGACAGAAAGATGGATGATTTTTTAAAAAGGGGAAAAAGGTGGCAATCAGAAGAGTAAAAGAAGAGGCTCCTGGGTAACTCAAGTCAATTAAGTGTCTGACTCTTGATTTTGGCTCAGGTCTTGATCTCAGGGTCATGAGTTCAAGCCCTGTGTTGGGCTTCACGCTGGGCATGGGGGTGGGGGGAGGGGAAGAAGGAGGGGGAGGAGGAGGAGAAGACGAAGGAAGAGGAGGGGGAAGAGAAAGAAGAAGAAAAAAAAGAACAACAACAACAAGAACCACCACCAGATACTTGAGAGCAGGGGCCATGCCTTTGTCATCTCTGTATCACTAATAAGTATAAGTACCTACCATTGAAGGAGATGCTCAGTAGTGTATTAAGAAGAAAGACTAAAAGAAAAGAAAGAGGGCAGTCAAGAAACACAGAGGGAAGAGTGGATTAGAAAGAGGTTGGGGCGCCTGGGTAGCTCAGTGGGTTAAAGCCTCTGCTTTCGGCTCAGGTCATGATCCCAGAGTCCTGGGATCAAGCCCCACATCGGGCTCTCTGCTCCGCAGGGATCCTGCTTCCTCCTCTCTCTCCCTGCCTGCCTCTCTGCCTACTTGTGATCTCTGTCTGTCAAATAAATAAAAATAAATTCTAAAAAAATCTTAGAATGGGGTAACACACCTGGAACCCAGGTGTGACAGACAGAATAATGGCCACCAAAGGTGACCTTGTCTGAATTAGTCCCTGAAACCTATAACTATGTTACCTTACATGGCAAAAGGGACTTTGCGGGTGTAATTAAGTTTCCAACCCAGAAATGGGAAGATTATCCTGGATCATCTGAGTATGACCAATCCAATCACATGAGCCTTTTAAAGCAAAGGAGCGGGTCAGAGAGAAGCGGCATGAGAAGGACTCCATTCATTGTCGTTGGCTTTGCAGACAAAGCTGAGGAGTGAGCTAAAGAGCCCAGCAGCCTCTAGAAAATGGAACAGCTTTCCACTGATGGCCAGCAAGAAAACTGGGACCTCAGCCCTGCCACTACAAGGAACTGAGACTGACGAACATCCCCAGAAGCAGGACATGGATTCTCCCCCAGAGCCTCCAGAAAGGAGCACAGTCTGCATGTACTTTAATTATAGTCTGGCGAAACATGTGCCAGACTTCTAACCTACAGAACAGTAAGAAAATACATTGTGTTACTTCATGCCACTAGGTTTGTGCTGGTTTGTTACGGCAGCAATAGAAAATGAATATAGCAGGCAAAGGCAAGTATGGAGAAGTCAATAAGATACAGATTGTGGGAAGGCAGGGGCACACAAAGCTCTCAGTTTTAGGTTAATAGCACTATAGAGGTAACGAGTGTGCTGATTAATGAAAAAGCTCTTGAGTACAGGGCAATTCACCGGGGAGGAAACCTTAAGTATCCATAAGACAGTCCTGGGAAGCCAAGGTAAAGAAAAAAATGAGCACTTCAAAACAGGTGTTAAGTTAGATAAATTTCACCTATTTTGCAATTTTTTTTTTCCTCAAGGATAAACATTGCAAACAGATCCGTAGCCTCCAATCTTATCCTGGGTACTATTTCTGCTATTTGTGATTACTTCCTGGCAGACAAAACATAGCAAAAAGGGAAAAGACCCAGTAACTAAGGTTATACTTTATATATGGTAATTATCAAAAATTTTAAAGGTATAGGGGTGCCTGGGTGGCTCAGTGGGTTAAAGCCTCTGCCTTCGGCTCAGGTCATGATCTCAGGGTCCTGGGATCAAGTCCCGCATCGGGCTCTCTGCTCGGCAGGGAGCCTGCTTCCCCCTCTCTCTCTGCCTGCCTCTCTGCCTACTTGTGATCTCTGTCTGTCAAATAAATAAATAAAATCTTTAAAAAATTTTTCAAGTATAAAAATTGGGAGATGTGATTCATTTATAATTCCACCTTGAAGCGCAATGTTTAATGACCAGATAAAATTCTGCAATTTACCTGTATACTCTTAGAAACTTACTGAATTTCTCTGGGCTTTAGTTCAGTCATTTTTAAATCCAGATACAACACTTTTCCTACTTACAGACAAAGAGCTATCCCAGGTTATTTTTTTGAAGCCCTTTCCAGATCAAAAGAATCTATGATTCAGGGACTATTTACTTCTCCCAACATATCCTCAGTTACCTTCCTACAGGCCATTGTACTGTGAGATTGGGGAACAATCAAGTCAGAATTACAATCCAATAAAATCAAAAGCTGTCCAGACGCCTGCGGCAGAGACACCAAGGATAGCAAACAAGGTTCATCTGAAGCATCATGGTCTATCAGTTGATTGAAGCTGACTTGAGTACTCGGATAAGAAGGATTTCAAGGCCAATGCCAGGCTGAGTAAATCTTGTGCTTTAATCTCACTGTTTAAGTGGGATAACCGTCGTAGGTGTAAGCAGGCAGGATGTGGCTGTGTGAACCACATATTTACCATTTCTGCAGAGTGCATTAAAGGTAATTAGGAAGTGTAAAGGTCTACCAATGACACTATTTGCTTTTTCCAAGAGAAGGAGACCTTTGAGCTAAGCCATGAGATGGGTCAATTTTGGTAGACGAGGAAGAGGGCAGACCCTGGTGGTAGGCCACGTACATGCATGTACATCATCGCCCTAGATGCAGGGGAGGGGAGCAAGCACAGGTGCTAAAACCATGGCCTGGCTCTCTCAACCTCCATTCACCTTCTTTCTAGTTGCTGTCATGTACACCAGGATTTCTTGCAACTAGGATTCTGGCTGCAGTGATAGGCCCTGTGTTACATGTAGAAACCAGCAGTGAAGGACAGGCCATTTTCATACCACTTTGAGCTCTCGACTGCTAGCCACAGGATGTGAAACGGAGTTTGAGTTTTCTCCCCTCTCTTCCACATGTGAGTGTTTTGTTTGGTTTTTCCTTTAGCTTCTTTGGTTGAGAGGTAATTACAGTGATGGCTGCAGCTTCTGATCCCAGCATCACTGCGATGTGTTGGCGAATGAACTCTATCTGGTAGCTGCCTCTGTGGTGCTGCAGGAGTCATCCCTGGACGCCCGGCCAAGACTCTCCCTCCAGCCCTTTGACACTTTTGCAAGCACCCAGCTGCCTCTCTGCAGCCCCTTGCTGCCTGAAACACCTAAAATGACTTCTGCTTTCCACCCTGAGCCTCAACATAGGGTAGAACGGTCTAAGATGTAGAGGTGAAAAGGTTTATGGTATAACAGGGCATGAGGAGGAAATCAGCTGGACTGAAGAAATGGGACTGTTTCAGGAGCTCGAAGAGATGGAGGTACATGGGAACAATGGGGTGTGAGCTAGGCTCGAGCATTTCATGCCACAATGTGGGGTTAAGACTAGACCTCATAGGAAATGGCTATTATTGGGGAAGCAGAGTGGGATTGGGGTTGATAGAATAGAACACAGAGAGGGTGTAAGTAGGAAGACCCACCGGAGGCTATTGCCGTAGGAGGGTCTGAGATGAGGAGGGCCCAGAATAAAATTAGAGAGCCTGGAGTGAAGAGGGAAAAGTAAACTCAAAGGTACAAGGAAAGACTGGGGTTGTGGATAAGACATAAAAGAAGCAAAATTCCTGACCTCAGAAGTACATTTGATTAAAAATACAAATTTGCCACAAAATAGATAGAACGGTAAATAGATCGGTATACATGGACATAAACGTATAATCCCAGGAGTTAGGACTTTATTCGATTAAGGCGAAAATATATATTCTTCTTCTTTGGTTTCTTCGTTTTATAGGCGGGTAGAGACAGATTTGGTAAAACAATATTAGCCAAAGTCAGACAAGCTGGTTCTGATCCATCCCCAGCCTCCGTCTGCTGACACTGCTCCCTTTCCCTGCTGAGTCACTGCAGAGAGTGTCCAAGGAAAATAATAATCCCTGAGATTCTGGAATGTTGCCCTATCCTGGCAGCGCAGACCTAGCAAGAGAAAGGCCAAGAGTGAAGAAATGTCCCCTGAGAAGTCCTGCTCCCAAGCCGCCAAAGTTTCTGCCCTAGTTCCCAGGCTAGTCAAGGTCTCTCAAGTTAGAGCGATTGTTCTTCTTTACTGAGAGCCTACTATGCCCAAGCACGGAGCCAGGAGATTTATATCGGGCATCTCATTGCTTTTTAAGATTTTATTTATTCATTTGAGACAGAGAGTGAGCGAACAGGGGGAGAGACAGAGGGAGAGGGAGAAGCAGGCTCCCTGCTGAGCAGGGAGCCCGACGTGGGGCTTGATCCCAGGACCCCGGGATCATGACCTGAGCTGAAGGCAGAGGCTTAACCATCTGAGTGATCCATGACATCTCATGATGTCATCATGACAATCTTTACATTAATCACTTTCTTCATAACTACACAAATGAGAAAATGAGGCTCAGAAAGTGTATAAAAAATTTTTTTTAATTTTTATTTTTTATAAACAAAATTTTTTTTTATTTCTTTTCAGCGTAACAGAGTTCATAGTTTTACACCACACCCAGTGCTCCATGCAATGCGTGTCCTCCACAATACCCACCACCTGGCTCCCCCAACCTCCCACCCCCCGCCCCTTCAAAACCCTCAGGTTGTTTTTCAGAGTCCATAGTCTCTCATGGTTCATCTCCCCCCCAATTTCCCTCAACTC